>CM024624.1:19304088-19578621 GCA_014182585.1 Eucalyptus coolabah | reverse complement strand
AAGTACTTTGATTGATTATGTTTGTTCAGAAATTCTCTTTTCGAGGTGATTCATGTTCAGCTGATCATTGTGTGTTTCATTGGCTACCCAATAACAAAAGTAAATGTGTTGTGATATAATTTATTAAGTTGGAACAAATTTTTATACATATATATATATATATATATAGGAGGCATATGGAGGGAGATCATTTCAATTTGTGTAAAAATAAAATAGCCCTAGTTCATTTTCTATTTACTCTACTTTAGTCTCTCTTTATGTGTAGCTTTTCATCGAGATCAAATATTCATCTTCAATACTATTCCATTTATATCATCCTGCATTGCTAAATCTAGAATTTTAATGAATATTTCATCTTGGGATAGTATCAAATTTAGTATGGTCTTAATACTCCTTTTCCTTTGCTTATTCTTTCCTTATGATTTCCTTTAATTAAATCATTCGATATAGATTCTGAAAGAGAATTAGGACACTATTAATAAATGCCTTCAGACTCAACATGTGTTCTTTGACGCGGACGGTTGGATGGTGAAAGCAAGAAAGCTGGCTTGATTCTGGAAACGAGATTTTGGAGACCTACAAATATAGTCTTGAGGTCAGGCAATCTCTTGGTAGCTGCTGTTTGTCTTCTAAGTGGCAGCTTCCTTTGGCTTGATATTTTGGTTATTAGGTTCTATGGCTATGCCTATCAAACGAGTTTGATTATTTTGTGGAAGAAATTCAGTCTACAAGAATTTTACTTTGCTGGCCAGACGTTTTGCATTGGCTTTTTATTTCATGTTCTGCTAGATGTGATCTTCAATGTTTGGAATACTTTTGTTTATGTGCTGATGTGGGATTATTTGAGATAATCTTAATCCAAGCATGTTGTTTAGTAAAATGTGCTTTTCTAATTATTTATTCCTTTGTACAGGGTAAATCAAACTCATTTTAGCATCCTTGATAAGTGAATTGAACGACTCAAAAGCATAGATAATGCATGGTCGTACTATTACATAGTAGGAAGGAACTCCCATAATTCTTGTATGGTAGGAACACATACCTATTCTGTAGCTCTGGTTTTTCCACTTTGATTTGTTTAATCAATTTTGTGAATAGAGTTCTCAATTTCTACAAGCATGTGATGATTGATTTTTATTGGGAAGTTTGTAGCTTGGGTAGCATATGGCAGGATCAGGATGCTCATTAGGGCAATGTTCATGTAAATTTAGTGCAATTTGTTTGAAAGTGTATTTGTTTTGATATGAAAACTTGCTCATGTATCTATGCACCTTCTGCATGGTGCTCAAAGCCATTCTTAGTCTTTTTATTTGAAGATCTTTATTATCAACTAATCGAGTCCTCATGTTGTCATCAAAACATTTGTTTTACCATGGCATTACTAGACAACAAGTTACTAATACATCAATCTACTATCCATCTCTACATCTTATTCCTTGGTGACAAATTAAACGAGAATTCCAAGAATTCAGATCTGGCAAAAGACATTTCTCAATTTTGAAATGGAGAAATTCTGATAAAATGAAGTCAACTTTTAAGTCCCTTCAAAGAATTAAGACATTTTGTTCGATTTTCATTATGACACTTAAAAATTGAATGTCAAAACTTATAATTCATTCATAACTCGAGGTGTTAAGTCTGCTGTTTAACTCAACTAAAGCTGAATCCCACCTGTCGCCAAATCTACATGGAAGATACCATACAATAGGTGGAGATCAAGTGCATATGGCCCCGAAAAAGGGGGAAAGTGGTGATGGTCAAGTACGAGAGAAGAATAAATGAAAAATCGAGGTATGTGACCAGCCATGGCGATCCAAACTATAGCTGAGTAATGATTCAGCTGGAGGTCGATCCATAAAATCAAAATTTAGTGTATTGCTAATTCCAAGGCTTTTTAGTGTCAAGACAACATTAGCATGGTTGGTATGTTGAACCTCTAGTACAGTGTTATCTTCTAGATCAATTTGATAATTGCGTAACGTGTACAACGGGGAAACACCTTGACCAGTTCTTCCGGCACGGCTAGCTCTCTGCATTGCTGAAGCTTTGGAGATTGGAGTCACTAGCTGTGATTCCATTCCCGTCCTTGGGTTGTAACGATTTCATCTTGCAAAAGCCCGGATCAATCACATAGCTTATTCCGTCAAGTGTTAATGACATCTCCGCAATATTTGTCGTAAGGACCACCTTACGAGCACCTTCTGGCGTGGGTTCAAATATCTTTGCCTGAAGATCTGTAGGCAAATCAGCATATATCGGGCATATAATGAGTTCGGCAATTTTGGAGCCAAACCCTTACCTATGCTTCAAAAGCTCTTCCGCTGCTTCAATTTCCTCTTGACCGGTAAGAAAATCAAAATATCGCCACATGGTTGCTGCACATGTATTTGAAGAGCAGTAACAATAGCTGCATCCAAGTAATCTGCTTCAAGTGCACTGGTGTGAAGAATTCCAACTGATACCGCCTTCCTTGCTCAACCTATTCAGTATTCATCAACCTCCAAACGTTTTAGACTCGGCGACGAAGAGGGCGCCAACGATGAAGCAACACAAGAACTCTATCACCTTATCCTTGGTGTACCAATCTAATGTACAGAGGACAAGTAGATTACATTCAACGTAAAATATATCAATTTCACAAACTAATCTTAATCCGCTTGAATGTTATTTTCTCTTAAAATTCTTTTTCTCCACTGCGAAAATCATGTTGACTGGGAAGGAGTCAGCATTTCTTCGATTAGAAACTTATGAACAATAAATTTTCCCTCTGAAAGCGACCACCACGTGGTACCAACCCGGTAACCTGTCAAGAATCAACGTCTTAATCCTGTTTATATCCGGCTGATGGCGATACCCACGTGGACGTTTTCCATCACTTTTGATATGAGGATTTGAAAGCGAAATCGAATCCATGGAAAAATCGAACCACTGTCGTGCACCTTCTCGATTGGAGAAATTTTTTCCTTCAATCGCCGACCAATGATAATAATTACACTTATTACATCCAATTGTTGTCAAGTTTGCTGATTTAAAAGGCAAAATTTTGGACCTCGAATTAAGACAAATAGATGCTCCGGATCTGAGCTTTGTCATCGACGTTAAACGATGCCCGCAAATTCAGCCTGCGAAGGAACCTAATTCTCGCCACTCATTTCGTAGCGGGAGTCGCTCTTTTCTTCGAAAGAGGTCGAGCGGAAATTGATAAATTAAACCTGAAGTGACGGTGCGAGGACGATCTCAACGGCCCATAACCTCCATTAACGTCTGCATCAATGAACATGTCTCGCTTTCGTGACGAGGGTTTTGCCCTGTTTTTGTCTCTGCGATGCCTGCAGGCAGTCCTTAAATGCTGGTGACTCGTAGAAACCCTAGATGACTCTACATCGAGTCATTCGCGACAGGATCGCCTGATTTCGTGGGAGTATGTATGTGCGGCGTGGAATAACTTGCTCTTCTTACTATTATTTATTTATTTGTTTCAGATACAATCATACATTAATGAGTTAATTCTCGCAATATACTATGTCAACCTCACAATTCTTGTTAAATACATATATTATGGACACCATGACCGGACATTTCAGCTTAGGAGATTATCAAATTTAACCTGCACGCTTATATTCACTTTTGAATCTATATGATAACTTGATCAATTAATAAAGTCAGAGCTAATCTCTTTTTCCTAGAACATGTGTGCCTATTTTGTCTTATTCAATCAATTGGAGGAACGTGTTGGCCAAAAGAAATTGTTGGTAAAATGTCAACTTTGATCGTCTGCTCGAGGACGTTGGACAATAATATAAACGAAGCAGTCTCTATCGCATGGGACGGTATTTATTCATGGATAACTGCTTTTTAGACTTAGCCGCTTGGACGAACCCCAAAATTCGTATGCCCGGACAAACTTGAGGACATTGGATGTCCAATCAGAGAGATTTCCGCCCTATCACCTCCAATTTTTTGACAATAAACAATTTCGTTCATGGTCTTGTCGAGGTACATGTGCAAGTTTCAATTGCATTAAGAAAAATTCCGTAAACATACATAGGTCGGTTCATGACCACCACATTCTTATAGATAGGATTGTTTTTCCCTATATATACTTTTATTTTCTGTATATTCTAACAGTTACATCTTAATTATTAACCTTCTGGTTCCTCAACATTACATAGAATACATATAATAATACATATAAAAAGACCAACTATGCCTAAATTCTTGATTTGCAGTTGTGGCTGTGCTTCTCAATGATAAAGTTGGACGGTGGACCTAGACCTTCCAGCAGAAAATTCTAAGGGTAACAGTTTCTTGTGTCAAAGAATTGGACAACTTTAGTTTGGTAATCCTAGAATTATGAGAGAGAGAGAGAGAGAGAGAGAGAGAGAGAGAGAGAGAGATACATACTAAGTAACAACCTAGAGGCCAACCGAACACTTTGTATGCCCCATGAATAAGTTAAATCTAAACATGTGGCTTGTGCAAAGTGGCCTTGCCTAGAGTAGTTTACACGCACTTTGTGGGATTTTAAAAATTAATTCTAGTTTTTGAGCTGGAAATCCCTAAATGCCTCAATTAACTATGCAAATCTCGAGAAATCTCTTCTAATGTTATGCAAATAGTATAAAGATAGATGAATTTTTTTCTTATATCTTACTCCCCATAGTCATGTAAGATTTTGTCGGCATGAAAATTAAAAAGACTAAGATTAAATGTTCCAAATTATATTTTCTATATACGTGGAATTATGTTATGGAGCCGGAAGTGCCTCTTGCCATATTTCGATAAACCTTCTCCCAGCCTAAGAAGCATGCCTGGTTCTCTAATCTCAAAGAAAAGAGGAGCTAGATCTCGCCTTTAGAATGATTTGAAGTAATTGCAGTTAGCTTGAAGACATTCGTAGATGTCGATTGATCAATGCTTTTGGAAGTACTAGAGATGCGCATGCATACGTGCGATATCCAAACTATTTCCGTTGACCCTCAGTGAAAATCTGCGTACAGACCCTTGTTGCTAATTCTTTATTTGCCGTAAATCTGCATGAATCCATACTTCAACGATTCAAACATCCCACGATCCGTCGCCGATATGGTTACGGAGATCATTGCGTCAGATTATTCAGCTTGCAAGAAAAGTTATAGCGCGAGCAAAACCATATAAAATAACAATAAATAATGGCAAAAACTATCGCCGAAAATTCTCCAATGACGACAAGGACTCAATTTAGTGGATTTTTGTGCTCTCAATGTGACTATAAATACCCGCCCGTTGTGCGCCCAAATTGAGTGCAAAAAATCAAACTCCTGACCAAAAGTGTCTCGAGAATCACATGGCGCTTCTTCAATCTCCATCGATTTGCTTCCCTCTCGCCCTTCTCATTTCTTTCCTCATAAACTCGTCACACTGCTTCAACCCCAAATCGCTTAACATCTCGAAAGTCCAGTCCAACGGTGATTGGTCGCCGGCAGGTGCGACGTGGTACAGGAGTCCCAACGGCGCTGGAAGCGATGGTAATGGAATGACATTATATTTTTATTTGGTCAATTCACCTGGAGTAAAGATCTTTTATGCAAGCGTCGTTGGTCTCATCACATGCCTTTCAGTAATTTTGATTTATCAAGTCTTTCCAGTATAAATCGGTTCGGACATATGAGTAGCTTAGGTCAGTCACCTAATCGTGATTGATTTTGGCTTTGTACCAAACACATATAGACTTAGAGTCAAACTGGAATCAAGTACAACGCTAGACAATACTACTCTAGTAATTACACATTTCACCTGATCTGAAAATATACATATATATTTATAAATACATACATAATATATTATATATAATATGCGTTGTGTGATATTTTGTACGTAGGTGGTGCATGTGGGTATGGGAATGGGGTCGACCAAGCTCCATTCTCTTCAATGGTATCCACAGGAGGGCCTTCTCTTTTCAAATCAGGCAAAGGATGTGGAGCTTGTTACCAGGTTTCTCTCTTGCTAGAAAAGTGTTTCTCGAATTATTTTATATTCGCCGTCATCGGAGAAAATTTGCCACGGACAAAGTTAATATATGTTCGTAGTATGCTTTTCCCTAAATTAACAATCGTGGAATAGAATTCATGAAAACATCTACTGCGGCACGCTCTAGATTCCATTACAAGTAGTTTGAATTCTCCGTATTTAAACAGATTATTTGACTCGGTACATATTGTCCTATTCAAACAGATTATTTAGTTGTTAGTTAGGAAGTGCAGTCTTTTGAGCTCTTGTTGATTAAATTTCAGGTGAAATGCACTGAAAACGCGGCTTGTTCAGGAACCCGGTGACGGTCGTTATAACTGACGAATGCCCTGGTGGCCCTTGTGTCGCTGAATCTACTCACTTCGATTTGAGCGGCACGGCACTGGAGCCATGGCGAGCCCCGGCAAAGGCTGATGAACTTCGCAATGCTGGGGTGCTGCAAATTCAATACCAAAAGTCCGTACGGTTGATCCTTTCTCTATGGATCCTTTCGAGTGAATTCAATTTTAACAGAAGCGCAGAGGGTGGGGATGGCGAGCTCGGCGCCGTCAACCTGAAGCAGGCTCTAGACTCCTGACTCTTGGCTTCCGATGCAACAGTCGTGGGGCGCGGTTTTGGAAGTTGGATGGGCGCAGGCCAGCTGCCCATTCTCGATCAAGCTCACCTCTCTTGACTCCGGCAAGACCCTGGTTGCCAACAACGTGATCCCGCTGGGTGGCAGCCCGGACAGACGTACCGGTCCGTCGTCAACTTTGCTGTCTGAGGGTTGTTTGTGGTTTGCTTGGGAGACGAAGAAATGGAGATTGATCGTCCGTAAATTTAGTTGTGTTTTTATGTGATTGGAAAAAATAAAATATAGGATGGTGTTGGAAAAAGAAAGTAGTTTGCTTTTTCCCTCTAAATAATCTAGTCAGCTATGAGCTACCTCTTGGAAAAGAGAGTAGTAGGGAGAAATGAAGGATATTGTCCTTTCTAAATTAAGAATGATTTGAGTATTTTTGTTATTTTAATTTTGTGCTAATCGATTGTATTTGAAGCTTGAAAGCTTTTATGTTGTACCACTTCTAAAGTGGATGGTCGTAAGTGTGTCAATCTATATGCAAGTGGGTACATTCTTCATTATGAAAAAATGAAACTTCTGAATGAGAATTATAATTCCTTAGAAAACATTTTCCATACATATTCATAAATAAAACTAACAAACCCGACCTTTCGACATATTCCTATCACTCCCAACTATCACTACTTTGATTCATTTCTGAAATCAACCTCTCATGTCAGTTTGTGGCTTAATACTAGCTCCAATAATTTATGTGAAAAGAAACATCAACATTGAATTTTCAGTTCAATTCCGATCAAAATATTGACTAAAATTTAAGTTCAATCTCCATCAATTACTCTTGGACTCGTAGGACAGTCGATGTTCCACGTCAATAATTTCTGGTTAAAATTGACTTGAAAGACTACATTAACAAAATCGATCAAAAAACTTTAAATGGCAAAATTTGATTTTGAACTGAAGTGACATTTATGTAATAGATTTAGATTCTTTTTTTAATTTTTTTTTTTGTTAATCAAGTCAGATGAACGTCATTGACATGGACAAGGAAGAGCTGGGTATTGATGCAAATCGGTTTCTTGCCACCATTAAAAGGGTAAGTGACTTAAAGGCGTACAAATGATAATTTTATTTTATTTCTCTCTTTTTCTATTCCTTGGATTAGATTTTGAACAAAAAATTCGTTTGGTGACACAAATTTAATTTTTAAAATTATTTATGGAACAACTTTTACTTCAGAAATAGATTTGGACTAAAAATCAGAAGTTAAAATATTTACCTTTTATATTTCGAGAATAAAAGTGAGTAATAAAAACTCTTCTCGTTGTTTACTCTTATCACTACCCTCTACCCACCATCACCGTGGGGCGTCGGATGCACGCTGACCACCATATGTCAAATGCCCACCGCTAGTTGCTCACCGCTGGTTGTTGGATGCTTGTTGCCAGCCCTCGGACTCCTACCATCTACTACCAATTGTCGATCGTTCACCACCAACCACCCGCTAGTTGCTGGCTGTTGCCTGCGTGCCTCTTGCTGCCCCGATTGCTGGTCACGGTGACTCCTCTCTGTGGTTGTTGGCCATTTAGAAGCCAAATGCCTCCCACCACTACTTGAGGGAGGAGGAGGAATTTTGTCGTTATTAAGCAATTTCTATTTCAAAGAGCAGAAAGTTTATAAGGTTATCAAATGTATATTTTTGCTCAGAAACTTATCTAAGAGAATAAAAATAGGAAAATTAATTTCTAATTAGAAATTGATCTAGAAAGAAATGATTATCATACATGCCCTTAGTGTCCATTATTAGTAGATTTTGTTCTTTGATAGTTGACCTCGGTGTAGACGCGAAGTGCATCATCCAATATCCTCAGAAGTCGTTCAAGAATTCCGGGCCAAAAGATGAAGAAAAGTCAGCGAGTTCATGAAGGATGTTTTGCTGCATTTGCGGTTCTCCATCCAAAGCCTACGTAAGGCATTTGGAGCTTTAGCCTTCTTTTTTGTTTTTGTTATTTTTTAATCATGTATTGCAATCCCTTCTGGCTTCTCCTGCTCTTCAATGCTTCTACCTTCACTATCCTGCAGCGTGGATACAATGTAGTTAAACCCAAACTTTATACTTAGCTCGCTTGCCTTCAATTTTGAAGGTCCCCAATCGAGCGATCGAATCGTTCTGGACCTCAACTCAAAAACCCCAGATCTAGTTTGCGTTCCTTTCTCGAACGTCCGTCAGCTGTTTAACACACAAGGACTCTGGTTGTGCCGAAATTTCTGATCTGTTGAAGTCAAGCGACGATGAATGTGGTACGTTTCACCATTCTCCGACTCATGTAATTTTAACATAAATAACGTATTACTGCCGCGTGGTATAATTGTCATATAAAATACCCTCTCTGGTCTTTAGTTCTGAAGCACTTTTGTCTTTAGGGCCCAAAGGCTTAGTCTATACTTGATTATTTCTCGTTTCCCTTAAGATGGATTAATGGGATTGATATGAGACCACGTACTTGGGTTCATTTGGACCCAAATGGGGCTCGTAGGGGTGTACAAATTGGATGGGTATACTTGGGAACTAGATTGGCTCACTTGGAAAACAGGGCGGAACCGGTTTCCGTTGAAATCGGTCCAGAACCGAATCCCAAAATTCGAAACCAGTTTGAACTGGTATGGGAACCAGCTATGAGTAAATATCCATTCGGGCAGTTGACAATACCGATGTGGAAATTGTTTTTGTAAACCCAAAAGACCAAAATCTATATTTTTCCACTGATTTCTAATTTTAGAATTGCATATTTCCTCTCGCACGTGCTCCTCCTTCATCATTTCTCTTCTTCACTTACTTCCCTCCCTTGCCGGCTCATGGTTGCACCATCCATCGCATAAGTTTTCCTTGCCTAATGATGTTTGTTTATGATAATTAACCTTGTGGATACTTAGTTTTGTTTAGTCAAAAAATTCATGTACTTATTGATTACATCGCTTAATGTTTCAATATAAATTAGGAGGATTCTGTTGTTTTTCACGTAATAATATGGAAATTCAAAACCGTATAGAATATCGGGTAGTTGCAAAATATGTTCCAATGGAAATAGGATGGTTCCAATAGGGTCCAGTACAAATAGGGTTGGGTACTCACCATGGACTCGATCACCCCTAGGGACTCCAATAGTCCTTGCCGCATTTAGGACGGTCACTGCCGATCTTTGTAATCTCGCCGATTCCATCAATGGTTATTTGCAAGCCCCTCATGGCCGAGTTGGAACCCGCCCCACCACCGGTCCGTTTTGGGAGCGGAGCTCATCTATGTAATTTCCTAATCTGGATACTTATTTCAATATCTAAATTACTAGTTTGAACTTATTGAAATCTAATATGATTTGATGAGATTGTTAGGCATATTCCGATTAAGAAAGTTATTGTATTGAGGACCATGATAATCAGTCGAGTTTCGAGACGTCGGGTGGATTTTTTGATTATGTTGATTTCCTATTTTAGTCATGGTCAATAGATGATTATATGGGTTTATTATATTTTATGTCTTTAATTTAGCAAACCTTTCCTACTTAAAGTACCAAAAAAAAAAATTGCATTGTATGTTAGTATACATTATTTTTCTAATACAAATTGCATGTCTAGGAATAATGTAGCTCAATAGAAATTAGGTAGTCTCATATTTTATATACTTCCTAATTTGTTGTAAGAAAAATCATAAAAATAGCATGAATATATGATATAGAATTAGTTGCAACACTGCTACATCATCGTTATTGCCACATTGTCGCCATGTCATCCCAATGCAACGTCATAATGCGATGTCATCATATGTCAAGTCTTCAATTCCTTGTCATTAGAATGAGGTGGGATAAGTACACTATCAATGCTATAAGTTGTGTACGGTCTCACTTTAGTGCCAAAAGTTTTTGTCGAATCATTTAAGTGCCAAAAAGTTTGAAAGCTCACTTTGGTGCCAACTACGATCCGGTTGGCCGGAAATCCGATGTGCCACTTTTTTTATTAATTTTGAAGCTGATGTGGCTCACTAGAGTACAATCAGCATCATAACACCAAAATAACACCGTTTGGTGTCTCCCCCAAATTCAAAACCCTAACACCAAAATGACGCCGTTCGCCGTCCTCGCGACCCCTTGCGCTGGCGGCCGCGGCTCCAACCCCAACCCGACCCCGCGATAGCCACTTGGCGGCCACCCATTTCCGATCTGTTGACCTCAACCTCAGCCCGACCGCGATGATGGCCCTTTAGGCTCCGTGGCTCAGGCCGAGCCCAACGATGGCCACTCGGTGACCTTAGCTTCAGCCGACCCTAACCTCAATGATGGCCACTCTCGGCGGCCGCGGCTCAGGCCCGGCCCCAGCCCCGACCCCACCCCCAACCCCAATGTGGCCACTTGGCAGTGCGGCTTTGACCCCGACCCCAGCCCCACTGACCCCAACCCCAACCCCAACTAGCGATGGCCACTTGGCAGCTGCGACTTTGACCCCACGACCCCAACCCCAACCCCAGCCCTGACCCCAACCCCAACGATGGCCCTTGGCAGCTGCGCTTTGACCCCGACCCCAGCCCCGACCCGACGACGACCACTCGACAGCCAAGTCGAAGGCCGTGATCTAGCCGGTGCTCGGGGAGGCCACCAACAGAGTGCACCACCATTGATTTCTCCTCTCAATTTCTAATCTCCTCGACAAGTGCCTGGCCTCGTCTTCCCGGTACCTAGGCTCCGGTGACCGAAGCTGGTGCTCCCGCCGTGTGCCATCGAGGGGTGTCCCAAATAGCACCGAGCAATGGCGGCTGGCGACCGGCGGAGGGCGAGCGATGAAACCCTAATTTCAATCCCCAAATAAATTTTTTAAAAAATCCCCAAATGAGTTAAACGGCGTCATTTTGTGAGGCCATCCATGTAGGATGGCAAAATGATGTCGTTTTCTTAGAGGACCGAAAACGACGTCGTTTAAGGCCTTGTCACTTTTTTTTTTTTAAAAGCCACGTAATCATTTTGCGAGTCTTTGCGGTGGCACCAAAGTGATCGTTTTCCTCCGATTTGGCACTTAAGTGATTCGACGAAAACTTTTGGCACCAAAGTGAGTGTAAATTATACAACTTATGACATGCGATAGTGTACTTCTCCCGAATTAGGTCATATTTGCATGCATGTCATGTTAATGTAGCATCACGTAAGAAATAGTTTAGAATTAAGATTACATCTTATTCATTGCATACAGTTTAATCTTTGTTAAATAAAAAAGAATTAGTTGATATTGCATTCGGAAACATGTTTAGGGTAAGCATGCATCTTTTTAATGAAAATCTTGCAGATATTGGGTTGTCATCATAGTGAATTTATGCTTTGCTTTTTAGAGGTATTGAAGTTCTTGTCCTATTCTAGCATTTTAGTTACAGCCTTGGTTTTTATTGGGTGTTAGATTATTGATTGCTTACCCACATCTTAGGATTAAAATCAATCAAGAGTACTTGCAAAATATTTTTGTAAATAAAGAAAAAAAGGTATCGAAAGGGTATTAAATTAATCTAACGTAATCAAGTTTCCATATTCATAAATCTCCAATTCGCAAATGTAAAGTGTTCTCCCATACTTTATTTGAGTGTCTAATTGATCATAATTTATTTGGGCAGCTCCACAAGGTAAGAAAATTATACGTTGAACCAAGTACAAAGTTGGGATTTGTAGGACTTGAGAGAGCTCGTGCTAAAACAGCGGTGCTTATTGAGAAGAACTTTTGGTCATATTTTATAGGAGTGCGTTTGGGAAAGCTTTTGGGGAAAGTCTTTAGGAAAATGCAAAAACCTTTGAGCCAAAGGTGTTTTCCAAAATACAAACTGTGTTTGATAAATTGTAATTTGAAAGTCCTTTGTGAAGTATCTTTGAGCAAAATGGTGTTTGGGGGAATTATATTTACAAAGGACTTTATAATAAAAAAATAATCAAAATAAATAAATAAATAAATTGGCTGGCAAGGGCAAGTGGCCTTCGACGATCGAGAATTTGTCGCCGGTAGTGACATCTCACTTAGGTAGCCGGAGATGGTAGGGAGGGTTACCTGGGGTCGGCGACCCACTGAAGACCAACGGCAAAGGCCGCCCAAGGTAACATGGCTGCGGCAACCTCGGCCACCCGAATCTAGGGCAGCGAGGTGTGCGACACCGCCTCAACCTCACAGCGACGCCACCAGCCCTAGATCTAGGGCATCGGGGGTTGCGAGAGGACCTCTTCGTGACCACTTGCGGACGGTGGTGCCAAGGTGCGGTGGCATCGGGCTCCGGCGAAGGGGAAAACTAGCATCACAACGAGGCGCGGGTTGCGACCTAATTTTTCGGGTTCACCACCTAAAACTAGGTTAATGGATTACTAAGCTTTAAACTTAGCTCGGGCTCCCAAGCCCATACCAATTCGCGACTTAAGATTCAAACATTTAACATGCAAGATGTTATTAATTAGAAGTCGCCACTAATCGGTTTATGGTAGGTCGATTAGACACCTAAGTAAAATAAAGGGAGATTTATTTTACTCCTACTGCAACTCAGAGAGACTAAAAGTGCAGGGACTTGGTTACATTAGAATTTTTCTAATGCCCTTTCGGTACCATTTCTTCTTAATTTTTCAAAATGCTTTTGCAAGCAGCTGATTTATTTTAACCAAAGTTACTATCATGCAAATGTGGTGACCACACGGTGCTCATCCATTATTTAAAATATTCAAGTAAATAAATTGCATCACATAAAGCAAGCACTCGTTTTTTGGATTTTCTTAAAAATTAAATTCTTTTATAAAATGGATTTTAACACTAAATGACTTAATCTTATTAATGTGGAAATTCTAATTAAATGGGTCTATTATGCGAACTAGTTATTATGCACCTTATGACCTAACTTTACTAATAAATTCTAATTAAATGATCATATTATGCAACTAATTAACATGCACCTAAATTTTTGTATTTTTGTTTTTTATTGAAATTCAAAACTAATAAAAACCCTACTCAAGCTATCTAAAAGTAATTTTCTAATCCATTTTGGGATTAATTTGACTTAAGCCCTATTAAATGTCTTAGAAAACTATTTTTTTTTTTTTAAAAAAATGAGAATATGAAAAATGTGCAGTTATATCTAAGACTCTAAAAAAGGCTATTTAAGTCTAATCTAACTTATTTCTTTTAAAATATCTAAAAATGCAGTCCTAAAAAATATTATATAAAAATGCAATCCTAGAAAATATAATCCTAAAATTTGATTAATTAAACTACGTGTCTATTATATTAAACCCTAATGTCCTATATGCTTATGCAATTTTTGAATATTTTGATTTTTTGATTTTTAGTTTCTTTTTAGTTTTTCTTTAGTTTGAATAATTACTAAATTAAGGTTAAATATAAAAAATTAATATAGCCACTAAATAAAGGATCAAAATAATTGAAAAAAATAACTTGTCATCTCACAAGTTAAATTAACAATTATTTAACCCTAATCATCACAACAACTCAAAATAATTAAATAATCTAGTCCGAAGTCTTACGGACCAAATTAAATAATTATTATTATTTAGCAATTAAAATTTCACCAGAAGCCCAAAATTAATGTAATTAAAAAGAATGATCCGTGTCTCTCGGATCAAACTAAGTATTACAAAAATCTTGGATAAAGCCTTAAGGATAATGTCTAAACAATACAAATAACTAACATTAATATACCATGATCTAACTTAAATAATAACAAGACTTAAAATATGAACAAACAAACAAATAAATAAATAAAATAAACCACCTAAGGCTCAAAAGAGGACAATGGCGTCGGCGGCGGGTGGTGGCGTGGCGGCTGGGTCGGCGAGGAGGGCTCGCGGGCTGGTGCTTCACCGGGCGTCGGAGGCAGTGGTGGCGCGGCGGCTGGGTCTACAAGGAGGGCTCGCGGGCTGATGCTTCACCAGGCGTCGGGTCACGGATCAGGAGCAGCAGAGACAACAGAACAGGGAGTTGCTTGGGAGGAACTCGGATCAGCACAGGAGCAGCTTCGTCGGGCGAAGTAGGGGTGTGGCGCACGTCGGCGGACGGCGGTACAGCAAGGCGGCAGCGAGCAACGGGGGGGTGAGGCGTCACGGGCTTCGGCTGCAGGCGGTGTCGGCGCGATGAGCAGGTACGGCGTCGACGTTCGTGGGTCAGGCGGAAACGAAGCTGAGGCGTTGCTGGTGCTTGGGCGCAAGGCTGAGCAGCGAGGACAAGGGAGCACGAATGGATGCCGGCGGGATTGCGAGCGAGGCAGACGGCGGGCGCGGTGCTGGCTGGGGGAGCAGTGGTGCAATCGTGGCGGCGCGGGTGGCGCAGGCACAGTGGGCTACAGCGAGCACCAGCGGCTTCGGAGAGAAGACGCACTGTAGCCCTTTTCTTTTCTTTTTGTTTTTTCTCCTGCTCTCAAGTCTCTCTCTCACGTCACTTCTCTGTGCTCTCACCTGTCCCTGTCTCTTTTGCAGAAGCAAAAGCTTCCGCTGACCTTTTCCTTTTTTCCTTTAAGAACCGAGCCCTCTTTCTCTCTTTTTCCTGCTCACGTCAACTTCTTCTCTTTTTCTCTTTAGTTTGCTATTTTTGGACGAACCATGAGAAGCCCCCTAAACGATAAATTTTGCTCTGAGTTTTTCGAATTCCCCCCCACCAATCCGATCCCCCCATCCGAAGGTGAAAAAGAACCCCTCTATTTATAAAGCGAAAATTCGAGTTTGTTTCGCCGGTAGAGATTTTGCTCAACCTCTCGCCGGTGGAGATTTCGCTCAACTTCTCCAACAAAGAAATGGCTCCAAAATTTGTTGAATTATTTTGAATTCAAAATTTCTTTCAAAATTTCCCCTAATCTTTTATTTTAAAAATTGAATCTAAATTAGGTGTCAGCAATGGCGGGGTCGGCGGCCGAGAGGGACGGTGAGCATAGGCACGACGGAGGCGGACTCTTGAGGTGGAGGTCACGCAAGCGCGAGTGGAAGCGTCGATTGGTGCGCGAGAGTCAGCACTAGGTCGTCGTGGGGCTCTTGGCGGCAATGGCATCGAGCGAAGGTGAGCTCAGTTTGCGGGTGTCGGGACACTCAGCGGCGAGATCGAGACAGCGGTAGTTGAGCGGTGAGGGCCTTAGGCGGCTGGAGTTGCGAGCTGCTAAGTGATAATGGTGTCGGGCGGAGCGGCGGCGGTCAGCGGTGACACGGTCGTTGGCGAGATCGGCGCGGTGAGCTTCGCGATCTCTACGGTGTGGTTCGAAAGGGCGGTGGGTCGATCGGGTTCGGATCTGGTGGAGGCGTAGCGATGGTGGAGCAGAGAGGGCTTGCAGGTCACCAGCGCGGGTGGTGCTAGGGCGGTCAAAGGCTGGTGTCATGGTGGTCGGCGGCTCGGGTGCCGGTGCGGGTGGTCTTTGCGCCTTGGTGAGGATTTACCCAGCCTGATGTGGCCGCGAGCAAAGGTTGTCTCCAAGATGAGCAGTACCCACTCGCTTGAAAGAAGAAGAAGACGATGAGAGAGGGCAAAACTGGAAAAACGAGAAGAATCGACGAGGATAATTTGGGAAGAAAAAAAATTTTAGCCCCTCACCCTCGGCATTTTCGGCATCTTTGGCAAGACAACCCCCACTTTGCCTTGGGCTTTCAGCCTTCCTAAGGCTGACATTTTGCAAAGGGATTTTGAAAATTCTTTGCTAAACCTCCATACTTGGCCCAAAGATCCTTGGGGCTTCAAAGTACCTTAAGAAGCTACTCCCAAACGCACCCATAGTCCATTAACTTTTCTTCTGATTGTTCACCTCTAGAAATGTCGCAAACAAAACCTGACAAAATCACCCTTATCACAAATATTTGGTGGGCATCCTATAAATATTAAGGTGAATCGCAACCATTAAATCAGGAGATTTCCGTAAAATTTACAAGATCCAACTACATTTTAATTAGTATGTTTAAATCACCCAGTAAAAACTCCTTCCTCCTGGATTTAATTTAGGAGAAACGTTTGATGGCTGAGATTTGAGACACGTCCAATCTAACAGCGGCAGAAATTCTCTGAACAGGACATCAAAAATACTCTTGACTTGAAGTAAAACGCTGATGTTACAAGTCCATAACAATTATTTGCTGGGGTACAATAAAACTTTACGTGGAGTATCCGAGGACATCGATATATACGATACATTCTTCCGTCCTTAAATAACTCATCTCATCTTAAAAATCGCAAATATTGGAAGGAACCTTGAGCTTGGAATTGTTCCCCACTCCAATAAAATTGGTTGTATCAAGCTCAATGAATCTTCGAAAGTCCGACCTTGTTTTTCTTCTAATTTGGTTAGGAAAATGCAAGAATGAAATGAAATTTTCCTGAGGCCGTTGATTCAAGTCCGGTTCTTTAAAAATTTAAATAGATGCATCATGACATTGGGTCGGCTGATGGTTAAGTTGAAGCCCGAGATTAGCCGTGGATTAGCTTGACCCTAGGGCCTTAGGATGGCTACGTGGAGGGGACGTGGGTGTTTTGTGAGATGCACTTACGAGGTCTGCACGTGCATGATTGCTTTAGGTGCTACTTGGTAACACTCCGAAAAACACCTGTTTATGTTCTTTTGTTCTTGAAACATAAATGCATTTAGTAATTCTTTTGTTTCTAAAAATAAATTTAGAATAGAAACAGAAATAAAAACAATTGCTTCTTGTTTCTTGTTCTCAAGAACAACTAAAGAAACAATTTTTGTTTTCTCTTCCTTTCTTCCCTTTCTTTTCCCTTCCTTTTTCTTCCCTCAGCCGGTCACTAGCCTCAGCAACCATTGGTGGCCCGACCGGACGAGGCTCGGCGACCTCGCCGGCCATTAAAAGGCTCGGCGACCTCGCCGTGTGTGCGAGGCCCCCAAGCCTCGCCATGGCTGGGTGAGTTTTGACCTACCTAGATTTGGTGAGGTTGAGCCTCACTCGGCCAATAACAAGGTCACGTTGCTCGCGGTGGCGTCGTCTGGCCTCTTGGTAGTCGGGCGGCGAGCCTTCCTAATGGTCAAGTGAAGCTTGGCCTTGCCAATTTGGGTGAGGTCACCTCACCCTAGCCAAGGCAAGGCGCTGAGGAGGAAGGGGGGGGACTTCGCCCGATGTCGACGACCTCGCCGAGGCCCTCGTCTAGTCGGTCACCTTAGGCCAGCCTTGGCCAAGGCCAACGACCAATTAAAGGAATGAGAAAAAAAAAGAAAAAAAGAAAAAAATCAAACTATTAATAAATTAAAATAAATTTTAAGTCACAAAATATTTGGGGTCATATTAAATGTATTTATGTTTCAAGAACATAAATTTTACATAATAACGCCTTAAGATCTTCAGCTATTCTCGGAAATAGAAATTAAAAAAACATTTTTGAAAAGAAATATTTCGAGGACGAAGCTTGATTACCAAATGCAAGTTTCTTGTAAAAAATGATCCTCATAGTAGACGAAGAAAGGGGCTGGCGACACTGACATGGGCGGAAGCACGAACGCGAATCGTCATACCCCACCGTATTCCGTCAACTTTGTTAGCATTTGACGAAAGCAGGTGGTAATTAAGCGCAGGTCAAGAGTTCAAATTACTGCACTCCCTTTTATCTTCCTCTTACATGATATTTCCGTTTTTCAGCATGTTTTTTCTGTCTTCTGTTGTCAATGCAACGTGGTTACTTCCAGATCGTGTACTGCGCGTGTAAACACCGACTTACACACGAGGAGTGTTAAATGATATAGTATATGCACGCTATTGTTCCTTCCTAACCGGTTTGAATTGATCGACTGTGTCGAGGTCAGGACCCCTTCCTCCTCCCTTCACGATTGCGGAAAGAAAAGTGCATACCGCCCGCGTTTCCCTTTCCTCGTGCCTGTCGAACAAGGAAATTTTGGTTGCGACCGCTCCGCTTTTGCCATGGGTGGCATTCAAAGCTAATATTTGGTTACGGATAGCCGTTGCCCGCATGCCCTTCACATTCGTCTAGGATTTAATGTGCGCAGTTAATCGATAATTCGGAGGTGTCCACTAGCAAATTTTATCCTCTTTGTCTGCGCGCCCACCACCAAGGCGGAAGCAGCCTCGAAGAAGTCCACTGCATCTCTAAAGCCGGAACCGACGACAGCAGCATGTGCAACGGCATTTTAATTAAGGGATTGTGATTTCAAGTTAACCATTGCACATAAGGAAACTCCTATCTTTTTGACTATATCCTGAATTCACGTTTTCCACCGCCATTTCCATGTAGTTCTCTATGGAATTTCCACAATGTACTCTAAGTACAGACAAATTGTGCTTCGACACCTTTCTGTCGTGATGATTTCACATGAAGTAGGTCTTAACTAGACAGTAGATGAGACAAATAACTTTTAGAAGAGATTCTAGTTTCTTTGTCGTACTAAGAATATGGGCTTTGTCTACAATGTCTTTTCGTCCGCTCTTCTGGGAGCTTGTTCAGGAATCTGTTGCACCAGTGGGACATGTCTCATGCATTTTATTAAAATGAGGAGAAACCATACGTGAGAGATGATACTTCTTTGGTGGACACCATCAGAAACTCTACAGCTTGTCAGAATCCAAGAGCAGAGCTATGGACATTTCTCTTACTTGTGATGCGAAACAGCGCTCATGGCAGATGGTACTCAATGTAGAATCAGGAACGACTCTGATTCAGCCACAATACTGATTCCCAAGTCTTATCATGATGGTACTGCATCTTCTCACGGCATGGTCAGAAAGAACCTGGTGCGATACATCCCCGTCAGTGGTTCCACGGATGTGGACAGTCGCAAGTACGACCTCGATAAATTAACTGCAACATCCGGATGAATATTGATTTTGTTTTTGCCGAAATACCTACAGATGATGATGGCCCAGTTCGTAATGAACAGTAACTCGATTCTGCAAATCTCAATGGCGTTGAAGTGGCCACAGTGGAATTGGTCTTTCTTAATTATGAACGGAAGGCCAAAGGGCCCAAATTATGCCATACTTATGGGGACGGAGGGAAGGTCATGGAGGAGAGTCTCGCTGAGCAAGTATTAAAGATGCGATTAGTAGAAAATAAATGATTTCAAAAAAAATCTAAAAATAATTGTTTATATTTCTTGAAATAATTGCTCAATAAAAATATTTTCACTATTGATAATAATTTATATCTAATTATTTTCGTGAACAATGAAAATATTTTTGTTTATGCATCTTTATAAGTGATACATGTGATATTTTTAGAAAAATGTTTTCCCAACAATTCATTTTTGCAAAACAAATGAAGTAAATAAACGTACTTAGTAAATAAATTCACTTATGTTGAAGAAGCTTCGGTGAAAATTCAATAAAAAAAAAATTCAATATATTCATCTTTTTTAGACAAGCTTAATGTATTTTTTTTTGAGTCGTCTCTGCTGTGATACATCTTTTATCATGGCACTGAGACTTGTGCCTACTTTCTTTCTCTTGCGGGCGTGGGAATCGCAACCCACTCTCTCGAAACACGCGTCCCATCTCCCATCCCCCTTGGGAAGGTGGGGATTTAAACCCTCGCCTCCTTTGTTGGAAGGGTGGCCCCTTTGGGGGCGAACCCCGGTGGTTGACAAGCTTAATGTATACAATGTATATGAATAAATATTTTTTAAGTAAAAATGAAATTTAAAGGCGTTCCTTACTTTCGAAAAAGTTACCTATGATAGTACCATTGATATAATTAATTGACGCAACTCTGCGATCAATTTATGTCTAATGAGTTTTTTTTTTTTTTTATTTTCATGTAACTTTATTTCTTTCTTTCGAAATCCATTACCTTCTATAAAAAGTAGGGTGAGGCTATTTTCACCCTATTTAACTGGATACACGCCTTTTATCATTAACTAACTAACAATGAAAAACCAATCTACCCTACCTTTTGACTCTCATCTCTTCCCCTTCTTCAACAACCTTCTCCTTTTAGCAGCTGCCGGTTCAGTCTAATGCCTGGTGCAGGATCTCAAGACATACAAGCAAAATGTCGCTCTTTACAGACTTGCAACCAATCAATCTCAATCTAACATCAGCAACAA
This sequence comes from Eucalyptus coolabah, assembly GCA_014182585.1. Classification (NCBI taxonomy): domain Eukaryota; kingdom Viridiplantae; phylum Streptophyta; class Magnoliopsida; order Myrtales; family Myrtaceae; genus Eucalyptus; species Eucalyptus coolabah. The sequence goes on along the minus strand of CM024624.1, from coordinate 19,558,000 downwards.
TCTTTCTGCATACATTATTTACAGCCAACGCAGTTCTTCGTATGTAATCTCCAGTAGCAGACCAAGCAAGTTTAAACAGCAATGCCTGAAAAGAAAACACCTTGACATTTTCAATCAATGAAACCCAAAGTCCACACATCGCGCATCCTATTTGTACCAAAAAGATCCAGCACTCTTCTCCAAACTAAAGATGAAAAACTACATTCAAAGATTAGATGATTGTTTCTCATTCACGAGGCCACATAAAATGCGGCTAGCTGAAAACATAGAAACACAACTTAGCATCCCATCTCAGCCGGCAAGCCTTATGAAAACAAGCATCCATGAAATAAAACAGTGCTTGGGAATAGATAGGTTAAACCAATTACGTCTGTGCCAATGAACATACTGGCCCTTCACTCTAATAGTCCTCCAAGAACAAGCAGTAGAGTAAGAACCAGATGAGTAAGGAGTCCAAATCAACTAAAAATCAGCTGCCACATTGGGGAACAACACACCAGATATATCCAGTTTGAATCTGCACCATAGCATCAGATCTCACAGGGCCAGCACCATCCAAGATCATTTATAACCCGGGATACTTTGCAATTTAAAGAATCATTAGAGACCACTATTATTGAGCATTTATATAAAAATGACCCAAAGGATGCCTGGACTAGCTAAGGTTCTTTGAAAGGTTATAACTTCTTAGTCGATGATCGCTATATGCCACAACGCATAATCCCAATAGAAACATCATGCTTCTAAATCGGGAAAAATAAGTGAAACTTTGATAACATATTATGTTACAAGAACATAAATCTGCATCTAAAGTCCAGACATCACATTTGAATCTCACGTTCAACTGGCTTTGTCAACAGGTTATTTGGGTCAACAATATCAGAAAATCTATAATTTAATCTTGGGTTAATACCACGAAAAATCACAAATTGGTATATATGTGACAAATTTACTCTAAATTAAAATCTCAAATTGAAATGCATGTAACAAATTTACTCAAAACTAACTTTTTAACCACCAAAAGGAAAATTGTCCAAAAATCCTGAACCTATAACATTTTTGCCAATTTAGTCCAAAACTTTTCAATTCATATGTAAGTCTTTTCACGTTTTGCCAATTGAGTTTATTTGGCTAATTTTGATTAGAAATTGCTGACATAGACACCGATCGTCTTATGTGGTACAATTGGTGTTAACAATTTTGTAAATAATATTTTAATATTTTTCGGATTTTTTAGTTAATTTTTTTCTTTTCTTTCTTCCATTTTGCCTTTTTCTCTTATTTTCTTTTTCTTCTCTTTTTCTTCTTTTTATTTTCCCTTTTTCTCATTGTCGGCCACTCTTGGGCCTCATCGATGGCCAATGAGTTGCTGGCCTTAAGTGAGGACCACCTCGCCGGCCTTGGCCTTGGCCTAGCGATGGCTGTCGGCGGTGATTGGGATTTGGAGCTCGTGGCTACCATGGCCACTCGAGCTCAAGCTTTGGCTCGTGGCCATGGCTGGGATATGGAGCTCACATATCTTGAGCTTGTTGCTTCATGGCCATAATCGAGATGGACAATGGCAAGGAGTCTATTGCCGGCAATCAGTCAACGTTTACCCTCCATATTACTCTCGACAATGGGATCCAAACCATCAGTGAGTTTTGCTTCTTTCTGGCTCATTTCTCTGTATGAGGGCTCCATCTCAAGTAGTCCTCATTCATTGCCATGGCCTCCTCCACTATTTGTCTCAGATCTGTGTGCTACTAACGGAACACGAAGTTTTTTCTATTTTTCTAGTTACTGCAAAAAACTCTAGTGACAACCATGGCTGCGATGGTGGACGGGATCTAGAGCTCTAGATCCTAGCCATGGTTCTGGGTCTAGAGTACCAAGAGCTCTAGGACCACCATTGACAGCCATGGCTGTGAGGCCACGAGCTCAAGATATGTGAAACTGGCCGTGGCTGCGAGAGATGAGCTCTAAATCCCAGCCATAGCCACAAGCCTAGAGGTCGAGTTCAAGTGGCCATGGTGGCCACAAGTTCCACATCTTGACGACCACCAACATCCATGACGACGAGCCAGAGCTTGAGCTCAAGTGGCCATGGTAACCACAATCTCCAGGTCCCAACCACCATTGATAGTCGCAGCTTGGGCTGAGGCCGAGGGTGGCAACTTGTTGGCCATTGACGAGGCCTGGTGTGGTTGGCGGATGGCATGGCGGTGGCTGACAGAGGAAAAAAGGGAAAAAGAAAAGAAGAGAAAAGTAAAAAAAAAAAAAGGAAAAAAGTTAGAGGTGGCCGATGGAGGGAAAAGGGGAAAAAGAAAAGAAGAGAAAAAGGAAAAAAAAAAAGAAAGAGAGAAGGAAAAGAGTAAAAAGACAAAAGACAAAAGAAAAGGGATATGTGCAATTAAGTTCTAAAACTTGCAAAAAGTGTAATCAAGTTCTAAAACTTGTCAAATTGATTAAATTGAGTCCTAAAGTTAACAACATTAGATTTACTAACGGAAAACGTTGACGTGGCGGCGACGTGGCATTTTAAATGATTTTTATTCTCCACGTGGCTTTTAACATTATTTTTATTCTTGTTTAAATTAGATTTAAAAACTAAAAAGGAAAATTTAAAATTAATTTAAAAACAAAATTGTTCAAAAAAGGGCACTGTGGAGCTTCCACCATCGCCCATTGCCGAGAGAGGCTGGTGACTGGCGGTGGAAATACCTACCGGTGCCACTTTTTTTTTTATAAACAGTTTTTTTTTCAAATAAATTTTAGTTTCTCCTTTTTAGTTTTTAAATCTAATTTTTAAAGATTGTGAATAAAAAATAATTTAAAAAAGCCATGTGAAAATAGAAATTCATTTAAAATACTACATCAGCACCACGTTAGCATTTTCCGTTAGTACGTTTGGTATTAACTTTAGGACTCAATTGAACCAATTTGACAAATTTTAGGACTTGATTGTACTTTTTGTAAGTTTTAGGATTCAATTGCACTTTCATAACAAGTTTTAAGATTTTTTTGCAAATATCCTTTTAAGATTTTTTTTTGCAAATATCCCAAAGAAGAAAGAAATAAAATCCCAAAGATATTGAAATATTATTAAAATTATCCATGTCAAAAACCAATCATGCCATGTAAGATGGCTAACGTCTATGTCGGTAATTTTCAACCAAAATTGGCCGGATGATCTCAATTGGCAAAACGTAAAAATGTTTAGAATTCAATTAACAAAATTGAAAGGTTAAGATTGACTTGACAAGAATGCAATAAGTCTATGAATTTTTAAATAATTTTCTCTCATAAAATGCCTCAAACTAGTATATTCGTGATAAATTTAACTTTCGAAAAATCACAAACTGGTATACCTGTGATAAACGGAGGGTAAAACCCTAAACCAGTATATCCGTTACTTGCCATATATCATCCAACTAGGCAATTTTATAGTAAAATTCATGGAAACTAATATAGGATAAATTTATCACATGTGTACCACTTTGGGGTTTTTTATAGTTAAAAATTAGTTTGGAAAAAAAAAATATTTTTGTAATATTAACCCTTTAATCTATTGAATTGACCAAACATAAAAGCACGTCCAAGTGGGAGAAACCAATGAAGTAGAGAATTGCCAAAGGATAACAAGTATATTACCGACACTATTAAAATGCCACCGATGATATTGAAAATTGCTGCTAATAATCTTTAAAATAGAAAAAAGGCAGAGAAACAGAATAACTATGTTGCAATTAGAAGATACAAACTGGTGTAGAGATCCTATAATGCTCCGCAACCATATTCTGTCCTTTTACAAAGAGCTATATAAATCGAAGAGGGCCCAAGGCAATACCAACCTATCCTCATCCAATGTCCATCACCTATAACACAACACATTAATGAAGATCTGGTGGCTGTACCTTTGATGGAAGAAATTCAGGATGATGTTTTTCATATGGGAGCACTCAAAGCACCCTGGCCCGGATGGCTTCGGTGACATTTTTATCAACATTCATGGGATACCGTGAAAACTTGACCTGTTACAATTAGCTCAGAATTTTTTCAGACAGGTATTCTTGATCCCCTCCTCAACCAGACACATCTTTCCTTAATCCCTAAAGTGAAAACCCCGAGAATCTCAGCCAATACATAACTATCAGTTTATACAATTTCAGTTATAAAGTAATTTCAAAACTTCTAGCAAACAAACTAAAGAAGTGGTTACCATCTATTATTGAACTCGGAGCAATGTGCATTTGTTCAAGGTAGACAGATACAAGACAATATCTTCATTGTGCAGGAAGTATTGCACCAACTGCGCATCACAAAAAAGAGGAAAAAAATCAGGCCATACTTTAATTAGATATGCAGAAAGCAAACAACAGAATCGAATGGAATTTTTGTGGGATTGCATGTTGCATATGGGGTTTTGTGAAAAGTGGGTAACACTCATAATGTAGTGTGTGTCTACAGTGTCTTTCAAAGTGTGAAGATAAATGGAGAACCTACCCCTTTCTTCCATCTTTCGCGAGGAATCGAGACAAGGCGATCCCCGTCGCCTTATTTATTTATCTTGATTTCAAATGTTCTAACCTCGGGCCGATGAACAAAGCGATCACGAGATGGCAGCATCAAAGGCATACGAGATAAATGAGTTTTGTCCTAAACTCTCACATCCGTTGTTTGCGGATGATGTTATCTTTTTCCGGACGATACTATGATGGAATGTCAAAACTGGCACCGATACTTAAACAAGATGCTATGATTCGGGACAAGCAATCAACTTAAACAAATCAGGGGTGTATTTTAGTGCAAATGGTCCCTCACCTTTGAGGAGAAATATGGCCACAGAATTAAGAGTCCTTGTGCTTGAAAAAAAATAGGGAAGTATTTGGGCATTCCACGAATGGGGTCAATCTAAAAAGAATTGTTTGCATGGATATTAGCCAGGGTCAATACAAAGCTAGAAGGGTGGAAAGAGAAATTACTTACTAAGGTAGGGAAGGAGGTGTTGATCAAAAGTGTTGTTCAGTCCATACCTATGCATGCTATGTCCATCTTCAAGCTACCAGTCTATATCTGCAGAGCAATAGAACAACGAATTGCATCATTCTGGTGGCAAAAAGGTGATCATAAGAGGGGCATTCATTGGAAAAATTGGGAGGTGATGAAAACTCAAAAGGATGAAGAAGGAATGGGTTTCAAAGATTTGATTACCTTTAATTATGCCATTTTGGGTAAGCAAGTTTAGAGGCTATCAAATTCTCCTTCTGCCCTGTGGAGTAGAGTGTTGAAAGGAGTCTACTTTCCTAAAGGGGATCTCTAGATAGCATGCATGGGCCAACAACCGTCATGGGGATGGCGGAGTTTGTTAATTGGCCGAGATACAATTAAAGAAAACATCAAATGGTCAGTTGGGGATGGTCAATCTATTCGCATTCGAGAAGATAAGTGGTTAATGCAAGGGGTAATTGGAGGACAAATCAATCCAATAGAACCTCTGATGGTATATGAGCTAATACATGCAGAATCCAGAGAGTGGAATGTACAGAAGATTCAATAGTTCTATAATGAAGGTATCGTTAATGAAATTTTAGCTATCCCACTGAGCCCACAACCACAATCAGATTACCTAGTCTGGATATGTAATAATACTGGGCAATATTCTGTAAAGAGTGGCTACAACAGAGCAATTTCAAAAACTACAAACCAAAACCACAATAGGGCCTCCTGTTCGTTCCGACCACCATGCACCTTATGGACCAAAATCTGAGCCTTGTTGTGCCACCAAAAATCAAAACTTTCCTTTGGGCTCTCTGTCAAAATGCCCTTCCCACAAGAGAAAACCTACATAAATGAAAAATCATTCATGACCCATTATGCCAAGTTTGTCACACGAAGGTAGAAACAATAGAACATCTGTTCTTTTTATGTAAATGGACAAAAGGCATATTCAGAGGCCTTAGTCCCACAAGTAGAATCAAACGGACAGACCAGTGGATTATGGAAGCTTTCCGAACGAACACAAACATACCTGAATGAGAATACACGGCTTGGTTCTCGGCACATATGGAAGGCAAGAAATGGATGGATTTTTTTGAGCAAAAGCCCCGAACTCGCAGATCTCCTGAGAATTGTACAAGATTAGCACTTCACTTTTACCCAAGGATAGAAGACCCAGAAACGATTAAACCCTAATCGAAACATACCTAGGTGATGGAAACCACCAGATCGACAAGATCTGAAGTTGAACGTTGATGCTTCATGGAATCCAAGCGAGTTTCTTTGTTCGTTCTTTGGTGTCATGAGGGATTCGTCAAGGCGGGTGCTCGAAGGCTTCGCCGTACTTCTAGGGTTTCTTCATCGCAAGAGGCCGAAGTCGAAGCCATCTTACATGGACTCTTTTATATTAAGGAACTTCGGAAGAGGCACGTGGGAGGCTTCCAGAGTCAACCACTTCACTGGATCTGCGAAAATGACTGTTTCCCTGCCGTTGAATAGGTTTTGGGCCGGGCCAAAATTCAGTGGAATCTAAAAGAAGCTGTCCTACGTTGCAAACATGAATTGGATCAATGCAATAATGTGAAGGTAAGTTGTTGCACCTGAGAAGAGAATTGTGCCGCAAATTGGATAGCACGAACCCACCGAGCAAACACGCTTCCTCTTTATTGGTGGATTTCTCCTCCTTTGCCTTTATGGAATATATTATGTTCGGACATTAGTCCTTATTCGTCTTGTAAGACTCCTTTTAAGTAAGAATAGAACGCGACATCTTTTTTGTCCAAAAAAAAAATTCTTTAAAATGTCGCTAAATGCATCTTATCGTGCCAATTTCAGAAATAATGCTAGTGTAGTGTAAAAAAACGTTCAATTTTGTCGTAGTGAGTTGGCTTGAGAGTTCTCAATGATAGGGAAACTTTAGTTCTTTGCCATTTACTGTAGTGAGTAGGAGCAAAGTTGTTATTAACAAAAAATATAACCAACATACAAGTGAGACGAAACTCACTTTTGACTTAAACGTATAGAATATGGATAGATAAATTTGTAACTTTTATATATATGGTAGACAGTATTTTGGTTTAGAAAAGTAATTTCCAATATATTGTTCGATAGCTTCTTTTTTTTTTTTTATTGGAAAAGGAAGCACCCACTTATTAGTAACTATTAATTTGTTCACACACTTAGTTGATTTTTCAATAAGGAAAAGTAAATTTCAACCTATAATAAAAATGAAAAAAAACAATATTCCACTAGTTATATGAAAAAGTAAATAATTCAAGGGTTGATGTTATAAAAAAAAAACCCTAAATTGATACAACTATAACTAATGTACCACAAGTTAATTTGTTAATAACCAAAAACTTCAAGCTAGTACAATGACAAATTTAATCCAAACAAATTTTTTATTATCAAAAACCCAAAATTGATACATTTTTTTATATATAAATTTACCATCCATTAGTTTCCTTTAAATTGGATTAATATCGCAAAAATCATAAACCGATACACCTGTGACAAATTGAGGGTAAAATTCCAAATTAGTATACTTGTCAATTGATATGTGTCACCGAATTTAGCAATTTAATATTAAAATTTAATGAAAATTAACAAAGGGTAAATTTGTTATATGTAGGGTTTTTGATGGTCAAATTTTAATTTAGGGTAAATTTGTCATCGACATATCAATTTGGGATTTTTTATGTTATTAATCCTAACTCTAATTAGCAACTTCTATATCTATATTTGATTAATGATATTCTCAATAGAGAGAGAGAGAGAGAGAGAGAGAGAGAGAGAGAGAGAGGCAAATTTCGATTAAAAAAATGTAGTGAAAATAACTAAAATAGAATGCCCGACTCCTTCGGTTGTCTAGAGAACATAACGTGCACATGGCCAGTTGTGCAGGTCACTTGGGGATTAGTATTCCTTGCCAGCTCCTTCGCCGAACATTCTTGCGCTCCTCGTCGAAAATGACAAATCGAAACCCGAGAACGAGATATAGGAATCTGTGGAAAATATTCCTGACATTGTCATTTCTCAAGTCGGCTGACTGCTTCTGAATAAGAAAATCGAAATCTACAGGTGGGATTCATTAATTCGTGGGGTTTTTCTTTTTCTCTTCGTTTCTGAGCGCAAGGAGACATATTTTGGGGCGAATAGTGACAAGACCATAGCCAGTTTGAAAGTGCATTCATGCGAGATACTTGGGAGGAAGCATGTACGCCGTCTGCATTGCTTATTGTCCTTTTCTATCACCTAACTCAATGAAATGTTACTATGGAATATATTAAAAGTAAGATGAATGCTGTTTACGGGGAGATAACATTATAGAGGATTCGTGATAAATTTAAACAGGCCTAAAAACAAGTTCTCATAAAAACGACAAAGATGCCTCTGAATGCTGTTGACAGGGGAGATAACATTATACAGGATTCGTGATAAATTTAAACAGGTCTAAAAACAAGTTCTCATAAAAATGACAAAGATGCTTCTCTCTCTCTCTCTCTCTCTTTTTAATAAGTGAGAAAAGGTAGAGAAGGGTGATAGTGCATATGCTTTTCTGGGTGTTAACATGAGAGTTTCACGCTCCTTATGAAAGATTTTGTTTAAGTCCTTACTGCTTAAGCTGCGTTTAAAGGACCAAATATAATTTTGGATAGGATAATATCTGGTGTTTGGGAGAACATTAGATTTGAATGTATCTAGACATAATTGGGACACAAAATCCCCTCCTTATGGAAAATCTAAGGAAAAAAGAAACAGAAAAAAGGAGAAAAACCCAACGGACTCGCTTTGCTACTCACCACTCGACTTCATCAACTACAGATGAACACCTCTTAGTCGATCTCTCTTCTTGTTGTCGGCTCAACATCACTGTCCTTGACCTCGAATGCCATTGTCTTAAACTTTGCTTCTAGCTTCGTCACGCGCAGCCATCCAGAGAGTTGACTTCCTCCAACAAGTTTCAGATTTCTATTTTTTCTCGCAGAAGAATCCATTCTATTTGTGATGATTTTTAGCGCCTATCATCGAGAATTTCGATGAACGTTGCTGTTATTCTCAATCATCCTCCGCTCTTGCTTTGATCTGAATAAAAGGATGGTGGTGACGGGTTAAATTGATGGGCTCACCACGGATGGTTCGTCTTTACAGCCCATTTAATTTGTTGATGATGAGTCATCGACACGGGGTTGTCTAACGTAATCTAGGTTCTATTTGCCGGGACTTTCTGGGTCTACGTCCGTCCCTGTTTAGTACTTTGTTCTGCGTTGTCAACAAGTTCTTGAGGCAACCAGGTCGCGAGTTCTATATTTTTCCTTTGATTTTCAATTTTGGGTGATGGTATGTTTTAACTTTATTTCGGAGAAGAATTTCAGAGAAGAAACAAAAGATTTGAGTTCAGTCGTGGACTCAAGTATTGATTTCAGAGTACTAATCCAAAAGGCGACTTGCAAAGAAGGAACGTTGAGCAACTAAAGCGAGAAAATAGAGAATTGCAGTAGTGCACGGCAGATGTAGAATCGTTAACCTCCTGCCATTACTAAAGGATGAAGATGATGATGGTCTGTGGCGTCTCATCTTCCTTGCCCACTGCCATGAGCGCGAAAAAGCAAGAGAGACGAGTTGAGTGAGAATGTCAATGGATTTCAAACGTTCATTTGGTAATATTTATGTGAATCTTTTTATATCTAGACATTATCAAACACCACATAGGAGATTTCAAATTTTATCATATCCTTATCCTATCTGATCTTAACCTATTCGGTTAAAATGTATGAAAGACCAAATGTAACCTTAGTCTGTTTGAGCTGGTGACCATAGCGGCAGCGCTTGCCAAAAGTTAGTGAACATGTTCACATGTGGTAGCAAATACACAAGGCACAAAATGACTAAAGGTTTATTCACGATATGCATCAAACTAGTGCCCTTTAGGAAGATAGCGTGACCTCTTTACCACCATAACTAAGCATATGGCAAAACCAGTATGTAATACACAAAGCTGCAAATTAATCAGGACATGTTTTTACATGAGGTAGCAAATTCTTACAAATTCTTACATGACATGCCTTGAACTTACAAATTCTTGGAAGACAGTGTGAACTCTGTAACCACCATAGTTGATGATGTGTCAAAAGCAATATGTAACACTTGTAAATTAATCAGGACAAAATTAACGGGGCATTTGTACTTTGGAATTATGGAATCAATATTAAGGAAACCCATCTTCTACACGTATGTAGTATGTACGAAATAAGGTATATAAAACTATGAAAAAGATAAGAAGACTCGATAATCATGTTTCTTTTTTCCGCCGCTGGAGCGGAAGACCTATTTATCAATTGCTGGACCAAAAAAAAGGGGTGAACTTTGTGGTCAGAAAATAGGTGAATTGACATGTTTCTTCTCCTGGAATTAATATTTGACTGTGAATAAAATCCTGGACGAAGAACGTTTCCCTTTTACTTTGCTGACATGCTCTTCAATTCATTCTTGTTTTGAATCATTCAAATTATTTGGGTTGTGAACAGCAAATTGAAAACCGAGGACAATGAGCTGTCTGACGCACTCCACATGTTCCTTGGCACAAAATTTGCGCACATTCCTGGAAATCCTAATTTCTATATGCTTAAAAATGACTACGTCTCAACCCGTAGCACTGGAGTAGCTCATTTAATGGAACCTACACATGGATCTTCCAACCTATATATGTGCCGGTATGCATCATGATGGCAATACTAAAGACGCTCTTTCTATTTTCATCTGTGTCGCTCATTAGTCCTAAGTTCTACACAAACACCCACAAATAGAGAGAATTCGAAATGGCGACCGCAATCAGAGAATTCGAAATGGCGACTGCAAACGCATAATCCGAAATAGCAACTGCAACCCCAGAATCCCAAATAGCGACCGCAACCGCAGAATCCGAAATAGTGACCGCAACTGCAGAATCCGAAATAGTGACCGCAACTGCAGAATCCGAAATGGTGACCCAGGAATTTTTAGAGAAGAGCATGGACCGACTTACAGAGGACATCAAGAGCCTACAAGAGCTTATCTCGAACCGCATCAGTAGGACTCAGGAATTCATGAATCTGTACTTCGTCTTCCTAGGTATTGTTTTTCCTTCTGTGCTGACGTCCTCGGAAACGATCAGGTGTAAACTGAAATGGACTTTTTACGCCCTCTCTTTACTGGCTTCCGTTAACAACTTTCTCGCGGTATTGGTAAACATCCGTATGTCGCTGAAGTACTACAAAAGTATGGCCGACAACTGGGATATACTGACAAACGGAGGGGGCAACTTGACAATCTGAGGATGCAACGACGGAACAGTGCTGACCAGCAACGGACAAATCCCTATAGATTTAGAATCTATCAACGCAACGCAATATGTTCTTTGACACTTCTGCTGCTTTTGATATTTTCGGTTGCAATGCTATATGGTTTCACCCAAATTCACTGTTGTCACCGATGCAGTTACGGATGACTAGTGTGATTTTTACATTATGTAACACTAGATCACATGTCAATATGTGGGGCATGTAGACTAGTAATTTGATCATGTCAGGGTCAAGCTACGTATATGTCGCCCAGTTGATTTTCCATTTGAAAGTGCTTCTTGCATGTATGTGGACCTTAAACTATGCTTCCATTGTAAGAGAAGGAGCTTTGCATTGTGTAATGGAAAAATTGTCCAAAAATTAGCCAATTCAGTTCTAAACTTTTCAGTTTTGCCAATTGAGTTATGTTTTACTCGTTGAGTCCATCTGGCTTAGTTTAGTCGGAAATCAATGATGCAGACTCCGATGGTCTCACGTAGAATGGTTGGTGCTGATGTTGTAAATTTTTTCTATAAAGTTTGAAATTTTTGAAATTTTTCTTTTTTTTCTTTGTTTTTCTACCAAATCCGGCGAAGGATGTTGGCCGACCCTCGTTGGTCACAAGCAAGGATTGGCAACTGGGCAAGGGCCGCAAAGCCCTCGCCTAGTGACCAATGAGGGTCGGCTAGCCCTTGCTGAGCTTGGAAGAAAAAGAAAGAAAAAGAAGGAAAGAAAAAATAAGAAAAAATTATAAAAAATTGAAAATTTTAAAGAAAATTATTAAAATTATTCACATTAGTGTTGGTCATACCACATAAGACAATCGGCATCCACGTTAGCGATTTCCGGCTAAAATTGGCCAAATAGACTCAATTAAAAAAAAAAGTAAAAATGTTTTTGACCCAATTGGTAACATTGAAAGGCTTAGAATTGAATTGACCAAATTGCAACAAATTTATGACTTTTTGGACAATTTTCCTGTTGTGTAATATATGAAATGCCTAGCGATGGAGAAAATCAAAGGATTTTTAATCATGTACACGGAGTTTGTAAAGTTTAGATTACACAAGTTGATGTTTTAAATCATTGTCAAAAGACATTATCTAAAATTTACTTTTGCAAACGATATCAACTTTGTTTAACATTCAAATGCACAAATAATATTAGTTCTGATCCACTGGTGTTAACAAACCTTATATTTTATGTAACTAGTATATGGTATGTAAAATTTCGAAATAAAATCTTGAATAATGCTTTGGCTAAGAGCAAAAGTATTAACGTCTCATGTCATCCTCATTTTGCATTCTGAGTCGTTTCTTTTTGGCTAGATTTAAAATGTGCAGGAGGAATGAACATTGCTCCCTCTTGTTTTAGTTTGCACTTTGATCATTAATTTTGAAAGAGCATATTTTGCGGCATCTCTGATTGGAAGAACGTAGTTTCTAGTTGATGAGTTGTAAAACATGGACACAACGAATATTTACTTTTAGTTTATTTATGTATATGCGATGCTCGTGCCTATAGCTTATCCATTATACGCCTCCAATAAGAAGCGGTGGAAGGAGACGTCCAAATACTACTTCCGAGATCGATGAAAATGTACCTTTTATTGGGAAATGTTCACTAAATTTCTTAAAACTTGTCACCTAAGTAAGTTGAATCCTAAAATTTTTATAAAATGCGATCAAATCATAAAACTTATTACAAAAGTGTATTGGAATTCTAAAATTTTTAAAATACACAATTAAAACTTAAATATTGCTAAGTTGATGCATTCAAGCCTTTCCATTAACTCCATTCAACTTGATTAATTTGATGAGTTTTAGAGCTTAATTGTACTTTTAAAAGCTTTATAATTTAATTGTACTTTTGAGACAAGTTTTAGGACTTTCAGTGTATTTATTCTTATTTTTATTCTAGCACAAGTTGACTTAACATGGAGTGTGGTTTAATACTATCTAGGCCCATAAACTAATGTGAACTTTGGATAACACTCACAAAAATTTATAGGTGGCTATTGTTAAATCAAGCAGACCGAACTCGATTTATGAAAAGGAGGAAATGAATCATTATACTAAATTTATGTAATTCAATCTTGTCACCATTTTCTAGACGTGAAATCTCCATGGGAGTTTGATAAATTATGGAGTGAACATCCGTAGTCTCCCTCGTGCACTCGACAAAGGCTCTCCCAAATTTTACTAATCACGAAATTGGTTGACTCGATTAATTATGAAAATCATGTTCTTTCTATAAGAGTTACTAGGGATAAGTATGGTTCTACAGTAGAATCTAGAACCTGAGACCGGACTGGTAATAACATTTAAGTTTTAAGGTATACATGGTAAATTCCAGATTTAAAAAATGAGGAACTTATTTCGACGGGTAGGTTCTAGGTTATTAATTAGAGGTAGGGCTGAGCGCGGTTCCCAGGTTACCCGGGAACCTGAACCGAACCGGAGGAGGGTCCGGTTTGGTTCCCGGTTCCAAGGGGACCGGTTCCGGTTCCAGTTCCTTTTTTTGGGAACCGGAACCGGAACCAGAACGTCCTGGAACCGGAACCGGAACCCGTTTCGGAACCAGAACTGGTTACTTAGGGCAGAAAAAGCTCGACCTTTGATGTTCTAGTGATTTGTATGTGATGTTCTAGTTGAAGTTTGGCTTCGGCCTCTAAATGAAAGTTGTAAAGGACTTCTTGGAGTATAACATACTCAAATTTGGGACAAAACAAACAAGTATAAGTGGGTGAAATCGTTATTCTTTGGAAAGACTGGATCTGGAGATTTTGGGACCGACCCTTGATGAATGCATGGACTGTAAGGCAACCTTTTTGTCAAAATTTCACTTCGGTTTCTTAACAAAAGTTGTAAAGGACATCCTCAGGTACAACATATGAAAAATTTAGAGAAAACAAACAAGAATAGGTAGGTGAAATCGTGGTCCTTTGGAGATGGTTAGATCTGGAATTATGGTACTACAAACAGGGATTTTAACCGTCCATATTTAATTATCTAGGATGAATTTGACTTCAATGTTTTCATGAAGTATCTACCTTATGGTCTTGGCTATCACATAGTCGAATTTCATAATTTTTGAAGGTCATTTGGGTATTTAATCGGAAATGTTTCTAAAACTGTGCAATCTGATATGTTCGGATCTTGTAAGTTGCAATGCATGGACTATATCATTTTGTATGAGGTTCTTTTGAAATGTGTTCTGCATGAAATATCTGTCTTCATGTCTTCCTACAACATATTTAAATTTCGTAATTTTTGTAGTTCATTTGCCTATTTAACCAAAAATGTTTCAAAAACTGTGCAAGTAGAGAATAGGAAAAGTAAATCGATTTTATCTTTTAATCCAGAACGAATTGGACTACGATTTCTTCATGAAACTTGTACCTCTAGGTCTTAAATACAACGTGTCCAAATTTCAGAATTTTCTGAGTTCATTTAAGGGTTTAATCGAAATTGTTTTCAAAACTTATACCTCTAGACATTCTTGTTCTAGTGGTGTTTTATTTCTACTTTCTAGTTTGCTATTTGTTTTGAATTTCTAATTATATTCTATTATTGTTGTGCAGTGCAAAGTTAATGTATTAAGATAACATGTCAATGGGAAGTTACCGTGTAGTATACGCGTACATTATAGTTTTTTTTGGTAACGTGCGCATACGTTATATTTTTTTTTGGTAATGTGTGTGCATGTTATAGTTTTTTTGGTAACGTACAAATACGTTATATTTTTTTTGGTAACGTGGGCATATGTTATAGCTTTTTTTGGTAACGTGCCCATACGTTATAGTTTTTTTGGTAATGTGCGCTTACGTTATATTTTTTTTGGGTAACGTGCGCATATGTTACAGATTCAAATCTGAAAATAACAAAAAAAAAAAAAAGAACTGTTAGAACACGGAACCGACCCGAAGAAACCCGGGGTAGGTTCCGAGGTTCTCGGTTCCCACGAGTAGGTTCCAGGTTCCTCATTTTGAGGAACATGTATCCGAGGGTAGGTTCCGGGTTCCAAACGAAACCGAACCGGAACCTGGAACCGCTCACCCTTAATTAGAGGAATCTAGAATCTAGAACCTATAGCCTAAAACTTGGAACAAGTTTTAATATTTTGCTTAATCCATGTCTTTGTGCAATCTTGCAATATCTATGCCGTTCGATAATGAATTTATAATGTGCAACCACTAGTTTTAATTTCTATTTTATGATTAAGACTTATACTATATTAATTTTCATATTTTTCTTTTTTCAAAATAAAAGTTATGGTCAGTGTTGACACCTAATTTAATTTTTAGAAATTAAAAAATAGAGCATTTGGTTTTTGGAGGGAAATTTTGAATATTCTTTTGAATAATAAAACATTTGATTGTTGAATAAATCTCCTCATTTTGAATTAAAAAAAAAAAACTCAACAGCCGTATGATTTTTGGAGCCATTTTTTGTTGAGAAGAGGAGTGAATATCGGGAAAATCTTCAACAATTTCGAGTCTTCCCTCTATAAAAGAGGGCGAGTTTTCAGAACCAAGGGGGGTTTTCTCTTGGCCATTCATCGAAGGAAAAAATAGAAATCTGAAGAGAAAAGAAAAAAAGTGTGGGGGCTTCATGAGGGTTGAAAGAAAAGAAAAAGAAGAAAAAAGTGAAAAAGAGAGAAAACAGAGAGAAAGGCTTCGGTTTGTGGGAGAGGTAAAGAGGAGAGAAAAAAGTCAAAAGAAAAGTGGCAGAGGTGATGTGACATTTACTGTTCACCCTTTTCTTTCCACTGCCGGCTTCGCTTCTACGCTTCCTCTGCCGGTTTCGGTTCTGCTCCGTCCTCCTCCGTGACGGCCGGCTCTGAGAGCCCGTCGCGCCTACCGCACCTCCACCCAGTGCCGGCAGCTGAGCCGTCAACCACCGCCGCTCCTCCAGCCGTCCGCCAATCGCTCCCGACCCACGCTGCTTGCCGCCCCGAAGCCAGCAGCGACCGCCGCGCTGCCCTGAGTCCCCGACACCGGAGCTCCGCTGCTCCCGATCCGTGCAATCTGACGCCCTGCTGCTCCACCGACGCCTTCACTCGCCGGTCACTGCTCGATCTGCAACAGCAGTGACCCAACGACCCTGCAACTTCGTTTCAGCCGAGATCCGACGACACCGGAGCCCTGCTGCTCCCGATTCGAGCAACCTGACCCGGCAACCTCCAAGTCTCTATGCCCCACCAGCAGCACCGAACGCTAGAAGTCCCGACTCCGACGCCTCTGTTCAGGAAACCTCCATCGCCCGCGACGCTGCCACAGCCGCCGCGCTTGCGCCTCCGCCTGTCCGATCCAACCGCGCCGGACGCCCAGAGACCTGTGCCTCCGCCTCTGCCAGCGCCTGACGCTTGCCGACTCCCTTGCCGGAGCCCCGAACCAGCTGCCAAGTTTTGCCTGGAAAGGAAAAGAAAAAAAAAAAAGAAAAAGTAAAATCAAATTAGGTAGTTTGTTTTTCTTTATTTATTTCGTTATTATAGTTCAATTTAGAATATTGAGATGTGCTTTTCTTTTATAAAACTCGTAGGCATTAACTGCAGGTATTTTATCCCAAATTAGAGTAATTATTAATTTGACCCGTAAGACTTCGGGTCATTTTTTAATTACTTTAATTTTTAGGAATTTTTATAATATTTCAATCGTTAAATTATTATAGAGTTAAAATAATTGTTAATTTAATCCGTGAGACAACGGATTATTTTTTTGGTTATTTTAATTCTTATCTTCATTCTTTTAAAATAATTACTTGTTTGGAAAGACTAAAAAAAAAAATAAAAATCAGAAAACACATAAAAATCTAAATATTGTATTAGAGCATTTAGGTTTAGTAAATTAGGACTATATTTTTAGGGTCAGTAAATTAGAATTGCATTTATAGGATTATATTTTTAGATTATACTTTTAGATGGGTGATTTTGTTAGGGTTAATTTTAAATAATGTTGCCATGTCTTAATTTTTTATATAGCTTTTAAGATAAGATATAGTTTAAGTTAAATTGATTCCTAAAATAAATTAGAATATTATTAACTTTAAATAGTTTAATTATTCTTTATTAATTTCGAATTTCAATAAAAAAATCAAAAAAATATTAGGTACATGTTAGTTAATTTGCATAATAGGTTTAATTAGAATTTGTTTATTAATAAAATATTGTCATATCTAGAACTTAGGTACTTAGGTCCATACACATTTCATATTAAAGCAACACACCTAGATATTTTTAGATTAAGTCAATTTTCATTTAGTAAAACAAAAAGAGGAACAAAAAAATGTTATGCATGCCATGTGAGTTATAGTTTAATTGTTTTTTTAATAAAAAGGAAAATGCTAAAAGATGATCATTGCACCATTAAGTTACTTTCTTTTCAATAAAAAACATTATGTCATTAAAAAATTAAAAAAAAAACTAAAGATCATTTCCTTGGATAGTTAATAGGTTAATTCATAATTAACCTCATTTCATATCATCATTTAGCATATGTTGCATATATGCATTATAAAATGAATCATCATAAATATATATATATATATATATATATATATATATATATATCATAAAAGAGCATGCATGTAGAAATACCATGTCATTCATCCCATATCATGTAGCATATGCATATTTAGGAGATATAAATTAGATTGCATACATATGGTGATAGTTCAAATTATGCCATATAAATCGCATATCAATATCATTAAAGTAAAATTCATGCATATTAAAGTTAAATTAAGATTGCATATAATTAACATTTTTAAAAGAAAAAGAAAAATTAGGTGTCTTGTTATTTAGAAATCATGTTTAGGGCATGCAATTTCATTAGCATTTTTATTGAATGTTATTTTATTGATTGTGCACTCGCATGACTACCATTTTCATGTTAGTAGCTTCAGTTTAAATTAATCAACATTGCCTGCAAAATATTTTAAAATTAAAATAAAAGGTACCGAAAGGGCATTAGACTAATCTAGCGTAACCATTTCCCCGGACCTACTGAATCTTTGGTTTGCAAAAGTAAAGTATTCTCCCATACTTTACTTGGATTTCTAACCAACCCTAATTGGTTAGTGGTGGCTCCAAATTGAATATAATTGCATGTTTAAATGAGTTAATTTCTATCAAGTCGTGATTGGTAGGACTTGGGAGGGTTCGTGCCAAGTCTTCGAACTTAGTAATCCATTAGCCTTTTCGAATAATTCACCTTCAAAAAAATTCGAGAAGGTCGTGACAGTCAGTAAATTATAAAAAGTAAATGGTGATCATTAAAAGTTTTAACTTACTGCAATCGTTCAATTAGTAATATAGGTGGAACTTGGACAAACCTTAAAACCGACCTTAGAACCTATAACAGGGTAGGTTTCAAGTTCTATGATATATAGAGTAGGTTTTAGGTTTTAAAAAATGAGGAACTGTTCCAACGGATAGGTTTTAGATTTTAGGTATAATCTGTACAAAATTTAGAACTGCTCATTCATAGAAGTCATGACTGACCTATTTGAGTCTAGTTAGAGGCCAAATAAAATGTGAGATGTCGATTTAGGGGACTAAGTTAATCTAAAGTCTATTAATGCATTTTCGGTTCCTTTTTTTCATCATTATTGAAACTGCTGATCATGCGGTCTTAACTAAGTAAATTCCTAGGCACACTCATCTGAATGACTATGAATTTTTTATATGCACAATGAATCACACAATCTCGCACCATATCTCAATCAGTCGAAGAAATGAAATACGGGAAGATACCAACAAGTGTTTGATCGAGTGGTAGCAGGCTGGACCCCGGGCGGACTTTACGTGCCAAAGGTAGGGGTTCGAAACTTAGAGAGACCCTTGCTGGGAGGGGAGAAACCTTCGCTGCTGTAATCCCTGAGTCCTAATTAGTCGGGGCTTCGGTTGCGGATACGGGGCGGGTTTACACACAACCCACCTAAAAAAGAAATACGAAACTTGACAATCGTAGTGTCCCAGTGTCCAACCGCGACTCCCGCAGTGGCTTCCAGCCCAACACCAATGAATCTGGTGTCTTGGCAAGCTCCACCGCAGAACCAACCTAGTTTTGCCGCTGTGCCCAGCAAGTTTCAAGTGATCCTGGCAAATCTCCACTAGAATCTCAAATAATCACTTAGATTTAATATATATCAAGTTTGGCAATAATATCTTGAAATTAAACGTGATTCGAGAAATAACCGAATTCAGTGAATTCATTTCCAAAATGGATTGGTGGTGGGGAGCTTTCGCGGTGACCGGTGCGCAGTGAGACTAGGGAAGCATCGTGTCCAACTGCAAAGAGGGCAGTAGAGCAATGGGACGTGGTGACGTCGATCATCGGAGGTGTGCCTGAGCAGGGACTTCGAGCAGGCGTGATGAGAGCATGTCAAGATGGTACGCACGGTCGAGTTTGCGGTGGTGATTGACTGCGTCGATAAACCGGCACAGAAAGGAAAAATTGTTGGGCTTTGCTTGGAATGCTAGAGGGAGTGATGGCTCGCGGTCTCGAGGCTTGGCTGGTCTTCACACCAAGACGTCAGGCAGGGTCTAGTAGGAATCACGAGCAAAGAGGCCGAGTGGGGTCCGCAGAAGGGAACTGCAGTGGATTGCCGGTGTCGCTCCTAGAAAGTGACTCTCGTTGACACCGGAGAGAGATAAACCGCAAGTGTGTATTGTGGGTTGGATCTTTGATGTCCGGATCAGCGTGGCTCTGACGATTGATTGTTGTCTTCTCTTCAAGATTGCCTCACTTTGCCTTTTTCTTTCTCAAAGCCCCATGTTGGTCTCCTGAAGAACTTTTCTTTTCAATCGGTGGTCATAGTCCTTTCTTGTCTTCCCCAAACTTGCACCCACTTGGCTCTCCCTCCGTATTATTTCTTGACTTTGCGCCGCTCTCTATTATGAAGCTCTCTATTCTCTTATTTCTCTTATTGTCGTGCTCTGCTGCCTCTCAGTTAAGCGTCCCTCAAACGGTGTCAATGCCCCTCATATAACGCTAAGTTTAGGGTTCTTTTAACAATATATTTTATAATTTTTAAACCTTAAGAGATACACCAAAACTTCAACCATCGGAAACTTTCCTCTTACCTTTTAACGATTTCAATTGTGATAATATCAATTTGCTCAATTATTCTCTAAGATCATGTCGATACTAATATTTTCCACCTTGGCATTTTTAATTTTCCAAAGTAAATTTCAACCATAATGTGTTCATGGGCTTGGCCAAATTTTTTTTCTACGGGTTTAGTCCAGCTAGCTAAATTAAGCTCAGATCTATTTACTTAAACCTATAATATGCAAACTATATGGGCTTGATTAACTACAAATGCATGGAGTTTAATTAATATATTTGTTTAGGCATCGAGGTCGACGACTAGCTTTTCTATGTAATGAATGACCAAATGGATCGTCAAAATGTGTGTGTCTACAGTTGTTGACACTTGAAATTAGTCGACGGGTCCACTAAGAGCAAAAACTCAAGATAAGGAGTCACTAATTAAGATAGTGTCTGTTTCTTGGCGCAAAGAGCCATTTTAGTGTTTTTCAACATTTTTCAAATTTCATTGCATTTTGTCTAAACATATGAGTCATTTGATCAAATAATCCAAGTATGACTTTTAGTTGACTTTTTGGCCAACCCCTAAAGTCAACCCTTGGTCAACTTTTTTTTTTTTTTTTTTGAAAAATTAGCAAAATAAAAAAATCATAAATTCTATCCATTTCAAACGTAATTAGGCTATTAAATCGAGAATTTTGCCCTTGATTGGACAATTCCAAAATTTCCACATTTCTAGTCTTTTTTAGAATAATTTATTTCTCTGCATTTGATCAAGAGGTTGTAATGCATTGAAATTTCAAGCCAATTTTAAGAATTCCGGCTTGGGATGAGTCGATCAATTTTTGAGCACAAATTTAGGGCCACGGTCGATTCTTCACAAATAGTGCAAATCGGCCCAGTTCAAAACTGATTAAGTTAAATCAAATTAATTTCAATGTCAATTGTGATAGAACTTAGAAACTTGGCAAAATTTAGCCATAATGAAGAATTGGGACCGCTAGATTCAGGCTGAGTCAACCCCATTGACCTAACCTAGTTTGGCTCGCTTGGGCTGAAGCCCAATTCAACTAATTGGGCCGGATCAAGTGTGTTGGCCAAACCTATGTTGCTAATTTGAAAGAATCAAGACAAATGTCCCAGTCAACCCAGGTCAACTTAATTAGACCTAAATTGACCCGACCCATTGGGCCGATCCTCAACTGGATTTCTTCGGCTCACTTAGCCAAGACACTAAGCTCAATTAGCGAAATTATAGTAAAGTTTAACAATTAGAGTTTCTTGGTTCGAGTAGTGGTCACTCGAGCCAAAGGACTTAGACAAGTAGCTGCTCGAAGCAGGCTTCTAAGATCGTGAAGGAGGCAAAAATGAACTGAATTGCAAGAGCACTACTGTGATGAGTGACATTCTGAGATAGTGTCCATTTATATGTCAAAAGAAAAAAAAACTGTGAGGCTTGATATGACACAAGCCAAAGTGGACAATGCTTTGTCTAGGAATATTGGCGCTGTCGTTGGGAGGCTGATTGCGAACATTGGGATGCACGGCTGCTGGAATTACCTGGATCGGACTCACGGAAGATTGCCTGAAGGAAATTCCTGAAAAACGGCCAATCCGCAACGGGATTCGTCGCCGAAGTTGCTGGAAACGTATTCCCTCAATGTGGCCAGTCAAAAAAATGCTGAAGGTTGGTTGCGGTGAATATTCCGGAGGGAATCCAGAGAAGATAAACTTTACAGTTGTCCCTCTACGATCATGGCAGCCATGGACTTTAGTGCTAGGATCCCAAGAATATTGAGGTCACCCTTTTTTTCCTTCGAAAACATAACAAACATCATATGCTTAGTGTTGAAGTTACACTAGAAAGCATTTCGGAATAATGAGTCACCTTGAGTACGTAATAGTTAGTGGAGTCTTCCTTTAGGAAGAAAGTGGACGTTTCCTTTAAGAAGAGAGAGAATCATCGGACCTCCTCCTTTTTAATTACAATTTTCTGCAAATATGGATGTCTACCATTGGCCAAATACGTGGGTTACCTTTCGCTTTGCCTATTCAACCCCACGCATGGCAACTACGCCCATTGCTTTGCCACCCTTCTTTCATTTTATTTAATGCTCAACGAGTGCTCTCCATCGTGGACTTCACTAGCTCTCTAATTCAATTCCAGATTGTTATCTTAATCACTTTCCTCTACGAGATGATTTTAAAATAAAAATATCACAAGTATCACAACTTTTGTCAAAAAGCTCAATTGAGCACAATAAATTTATTTTCGACCACATAAATGTTATAATTTTTTAAAAATATTCGCTTGAGTGCCATAACTTTCAATCTATCACTTAAGTGTAATTTTTTTTTAAATGATCATCCAAGTGTCAGAAATCCGATGTGACATAGCACTTATAGTGAACATTTTTTAAAGGTTATAACACTAACGTAATTAGAAAAAAGTTATGACCTTCCAGTGAATACTATACATAAGTTAACACTCAATTAATCGGAAAAAAAGTTACGCAACTCAAGCGAGCACCGTACGCAAGTTATGACATTTATGGTGTCCTTATCCTTAATTAGTGTGCAAATATGATGTGATGACGATGATGATTGTGGGATCAACTTTGTCTCTTGCTCTCTTTTCTGTTTGGTAGACCTCTTTACTAATACATGAAAATATGTTAATTCTAAATGCAAAGTAAACCAATATTTTTGTTTAGGGTTTGGGGTCGATCCTAATTTGATATACAATGAACAACTAAATGGGTATATAAAAATTTAGGTGCTGACAGAAGTATGATCATGGAGCCGAAAATCAAGGACATTGCAGTTTTAATTTCAAGTTTGAATATTAACTGCTTAGAAGCGGTAATATTGGGTAAAAATCTATACAAGCCATGTTGAACCATTGTAAAAGCCCCCGACAATCTTGAAGGCAACCATGTTCTTTTGAATTTATCAATTTCCAGTAATTGCATTCGTCCGATTCGTAGATTTAGTTAGTGCAGATCCGTTTCCGGATTCCTGTCCGAATTGCCACTGAATACTATTCTAATAAGAACTGGAAATTTACCTTTGATGAAAAATATTTAGTCGATTGACCAATTCGCAGCGAAACAATAGGACCACCATTATTCGGGACTTTAGGACCATCACATGGAAAAAGGTTAGTCAGACTTTAGCATCCACTACCACGGAAAAGAACGTTTGGGATTTAGGACCCTCACATGGGTTATTCAGACTTTAGCACCCACTACCACGTAAAAGAATGTTTGGGACTTCAGGACACTCCTGCTCAACTTAACAGCCACCACTCTTCTTCGCTTGCTGTTCCATCCGTGATTCTATAAAAAGGTATGATTTCGCTTCCCACCTGCAACATCACAACATTCGACTTCTCTCCTCCTAGAATCACTGATATCCTATTGCAAAATTATCCTCCGTGTCTGAACGCCCACAACCACTGCAGAAGCAGCGTGAAGAAATCCACTCCTTCTCCGCCGGCGGCTCGGCAGCTTGTGCTTCTCCCTATTCTACTACTCCTATTGGGATGGGTTCATTGTTGGAGACCGCTCGATCCTGGGCTCAATCCTGGGCGCAATCCTGGTCTTCGCAAATAATAAGAGCACTTGACGGTAAGGGATTATGATTTCAAGATAACGATTGCACATGAGAAAATTCCTATCTTTCTGACAATAAACTGAATTCACATTGTCTGCCGATTCCAAGAATTTGCTATGGATTTCCTTGACTCAATAAGCTCTAACTATGGACCAGTTTTTCATGGACACCTTTCTGCTATGATGGTTTTCATAGAATAATTTTGAAGGTGGAACACTCAAATTCAGTAAACTCGACTCTAGTTAAGAAAAGAAGGAGACAAATAGGCTTTTTCTTTTATTTTTCTTTTCTTTAAAGAAATGATTACCATACTTGACTTTATATAGTTTTGTACATGACTAGTAATCTTAAATAACTCAAAATATATCTATCATTCCAAGATAATACATTCCATAAATTTACAAAACGTTGAACTAGACATAGAAACATGAATCTAAACATACACGGACATTCTAGATGCATGTAGGGGATTAAATATATATATATATATATATATATATATATATATATATATATATATATATGGGTGCACGTTGGACATTCACGAATTTAGTTTAATTACTAACAGATTTCACATGAAGTAGGTGTTAACTAGACATTACACACCACTTGCATGAGATGAGATTCTAGTTACTGCTGCCGTACTATGAATTCACGGTTATATCTACATTATCTTCATGTTAATGAACGTGTTGCACCATTAGAATATGTCTCATGCGTTTAATTACAATTGAGAGGAGACTATAAATGATATATGATATTTGTTTGGTGGACACTGTCATGAAACTTAACAGGTAGACGGGATCTAAGAGCAGGATTATTGACAAATCTTTTACTTGCGATTTGAAACAGCGCTCTCGCCACCTATGTGTATAATCCATAATAATTCAGATAGACCCATGGTTGTGATCTCCTTCCAATGTACAAATTTTGGTCTTGAACGGCTTACAAAAGTCTGCGGGGAGCTGGTGAGAATAATCCCAGTGGGAGAATCTATGAAAGTGTACTGTAGCAAACGCCTCCTCGATGAAATGAAGCGCGACCTCAGTCGAGACCTCCACTGTCAGATATGGCTCCTTTTTCGTGCAGGGAAGGTAGGAGAAAATGTCCAAGCATTTGAGACACGTGTCCGCGATGAGGAATATCTCGAGGGGTTGGACGTAGACGGGGCAAATCGTATTCTTTATACTCATCTGGCGCCTAACGTGTACCTTAACTGTAATGAAGCAGGGGAGCTCGTCATAGCAGAGGCCGGTCATGCTGATCAGGTAGTTTCTTTAAAAGTCTGGAAGGCTTCTTTACTGTTGTCTTTGCTGCTTTTCTTCGCTCTTTCGGCGTACTTCCCAGTCTATTCATCGGTCAAAAGAATAGACATGGAGATTATCGCAAACTTAGGCAGAGCTACTTCGCGGTATGCAAATGCATGTTTAATAGATCATCATGTTAAATAGATAATATAGTGACTTTCAGGATCCGTTTGTTTTGCAATTTTTTTTCTAAAATTGGTAGCATGCAACGCTTGAAATTATCAATTAGCGAAAATATTATTATCATAGAGAACAATTTATATCTAAATAATTTTGCGGACGATAGAAACACTTTTCATTTATTGATTTTTAGCAATTATTTTTAGGAAAATATTTTTTAAATCATTCGTTTATCACACCTTAAAAATACATTTAAACCACGGGAAAAGTACCAAAAGATGTTGTATTTGTGTCAATTCAGTTATAAACATTTTAATTGTGCAAATTAAGTCTTAAACTTTTAAAAATTTTCCAAGGTCGTTCATCTAGTCAATTTTGATAAAAAAATCATTGGCATGGACGTCAACTATCCGGTGTGACATGATCGGTGCTGAATTGGACAATTTTTTTCTAAATTTTTTATTACATTTTTCTTATCTTTTCTTATCTTTTCCCAACTATGGGTCGGCTTTGCCTTTTGCTGGCCACGGGCAAGAATCTTCGTGCCCTCGCCAACCACAAGCAAGGACATCAAGCCCTTGCGTAGATTTAAGATAGGGCGATGACGCCTTCACGGGTCTAGGCAAGGGCCATAATGCCCTCGTTGGCCACGGTGAGGATCGCAAGCCCCTCACCTATGGCTAGCAAGGGCGTTACAGATCTAGGCTAGGGCCTAACGCCCTCACTTGTAGTTGATGAGGGTTCGAAGGCCTTCACTTATGGTTAGTGAGGGTCGCGACGCCCTTGCTTGTTATTGGCCATCTTGCTGGCCTAGAGTTTTTGGGAAAAAAAAAAGAAAAAAATTCATAAAAATATTAAAATTTGTTTGCATTAGTGTCGGCCATATCATATAAAATGGATAGCATCAATGTCAGCAATTTCAAGTCAAAATTTGTCGGATGAACTATATTGGTAAATCATCAAAAGGTTTATAATCTATTAGTAGAATTGAAAGATTTATATTGAATTGACACAAATGCAATTGACTCTTTGGATACTTTTCTCTTTAAATCTTAAAATTTGTCTGATCCTTAGCTACATTATTTACTTCTTCCCGATTATGGTTTTGAGGTCCTACATCTAGGTTTTTAAAAATAATTTTGATTTAGCTTTTAATAGAATATGTTGTAGGTAATTTCTGAAAAAAGCTCTTCATTTCTAAAGATGAAGATATATAGCCATTCGGTGCATCTTTTCTCTGTAACAAGAAAAATGGTTCCTGTGTTTCCGTTGTTAGGTCTCTTCATGATAGCTAGTGGCTTTTGAGATTTCTAGGCATTGCTGGCCTTCCCCATAAACTGTAACAAGACATTGATTTCTTCGATTACAATAAATAAGCTGAATGACTTTTGGATTTTGCAATTGATATGCTTACCAGTTTTATCATCACTCCAGTTATATATATTGTATAGTCCTTCTCGAAATGACAAATGTTTATTTTGTTGCTCTATATACACTGTTAATTTTATGCTTGAGTATTAATTTTCTTCATTATCAGCCGTAGGTCAAGTGCAGCCTGCCTAGGCAGAAGGCAGGGACATAGAGGCAGCAGACCTTGAGCAGGTAGGTACTTTAAAAAAAAATCTTGAAAGCCTTTTCTTTTTCCTGTCTTTGCTGCTTTTAGTCACTCTTTTGACATACTTCCGAGTCGACTCATCGGTCAAAAGAATGGACATGGAGGTTATAGCAAGCTCCCTAGGTTGAGCTTCTTCGTGGTATGCAAATGCATATTTAATTGATCATTATGTTAAATGGATAATATACATGATTCAAATGTGCATTCTTAAACCTCAAAATCTATATCATCCCTCACTGTAGTATGAACCTCTCCGCAATACCGATTTTAAGGTCCCACATCTAGGTATTTAGAAATAATTTTGAGTTAGCTGTTAATAGAATATGTTTTAGGTAGTATCTGATGAAGAGCTCTTCATTTATAAGGAAGAAGATATATGTCCCCTCGGTGCATCTTTTTTTTTCTGTAATAAGAAAATTGGTATCTTTGTTTCTTTTCCCCAACTATTTGGTTTCTACGCGATAGCTAATGGCTTTTGAGATATCTAGGCATTGCTGGCCTTCCCCATGAACTGTAAGAAGACATTAATTTCTTCGATTACGATATATAAGTTGAATGACTTCCTGATTCTGTAATTGATATACTTACGGTTCATCACTACTTCAGTATATTATGCAATATAATCCTAGTTGAAATGGCAAATGTTTCTTTTGTTGCTCTATGAGAATTGGATGGACAGTTTACTGTGTTGCTAATGCATTAAATGTTTCAATTACAGCCAGAAGAACGCATCAATGTTCCGGCCGGCCCGGACAATGTTTAAGGAAGGTCATCTGGGAATCTGGTCTTTGCACATTTCCTGCATTTTTAGCTTAGACTTCAGTTGCTTAAGCCATGTATTTCAATTTTCAATAAGTTTGTTAAGGGATGATGAAACTTCGCATGGTATCTTTTGTTTTGTATAACCTTCAATGCATTCTTAAGCCGTGTATTTGAATTTTCAATGGAGAATGGTTCGTTCTTAAGGATTTCACAGGGTGAAGCAAATAAATGACAAAGGACAACCATTTTAAAGACAAATCCCTAATGCCACGATCGACCAAAAGAAAAGGCAAAAGAGGATTCAAAACCATATTCCACAACTTCCAAATGGACCAATATGAAAATAATGTACGAAAGTCAGGCTTGTCTCGTGACGTTTTTTATAACGGCAGCCGACTCAGCGAAGTCATAAGTGCTGACGTTGGGAGCAAAGAAGTTTCCCTCTTTTGTTTACCTCTCCAAAATTTTGACTCTCTTAATTACATTTGACCCTATCTATTCCAAAACGACATCCCCATTTTCCTTATGGGTGCTCGAGATTTCAAATATGTATTTCAAACCATCCTCATCCAAATTTGGGATCAGGATCGGTCCTGGATTAACCTGTTAGGTTAACCTTGGAATCGGATAGCATAAAAAAATTTTGCCGATTTCTGATTCTAAAATTTTTAATATTTTGTTTGAATTTTTTTATTAATTTTTCTTTTCTTTTTATTTTTATTTTCCATCTCTTCTTCTTTCTCCAACCACCGGTGTCGCTCCTAGCAAGGTCCAGCAGTGCTGCAATTGGCTGCAGCGTCTCAGCCAACTGCCACGACGAGTTTCGTTTCTTGCAGGTTTCCGCCGCCAGCCCAGCACTGCCGCAATTGCCAGCTCCTCCACCGCAGTTACTGCGAGCTTTGTTGCCTGCACCGCAGCCTACTATCTTCATTGATTCCAGCGGCACTCTGATTGACACCCGGAGTGTCCCAGTGTCCAACCGCCACTCTCGTAGTGCCTTCCAGCCCAACACCAATGAGTATGGTGTCTTGCCAAGCTCCACCACAGGACCAACCTAGTTTTGCCGCTGTGCCCAGCAAGTTTCAAGTGATCCGGCGAATCTCCAATAGAATCTCAAATAATCACTTAGATTTAATATATCTCAAGTTAGGCAATAATATCTTGAAACTAAACATGATTCGAGAAATTACCTAATCTAGTGAATTCATTTCCAAAATGGACTGGTGGTGGGAAGCATTGAGTTCAGAATGCGTATGATTGTTGCATGAACCGTAATATGATTTGTTGCAAAACAAAGAAATCCTTAAAAGCAGTGAGGTAATTTAAAAAATCTTGGTTTTACTAACTTGATAAATTTTAGGATCTGATTGCACTTTTTAAAAATTTTAGTACTCAATTGCACTTTCATGATAAGTTTAGAACATACAATACATTTATCCCTTGTTTTTGTCATGCTTTCAACTTCTCCCAAATAGATAAAAGTATGGTCAGAGAAGGCTTACGAAAAACGGCGGCCTCAAACTTAAATTTTTCACCAATAATTGATTTCAAAGATAGCTTCGCCGAGCTCTAGCACGATATTGTTTATTCTGATCATGGTCCACTCAGCTCTAATGGCTTTAATAACCATCTTGCTGCTAATTTAAGGTTATATTGGGACTAGTCTATCAGTGCAGCAGCCCGCACCTGTACAATATGGAGTCAAAGACATATTCGAAATCCAAAAGGAAAAAACATGTCAACATTCTCAAAAGAAGTGGATACATGTTTGTGCATTGAGTTTTTACACAAGTCCATCAATCAATTGCCTTCATGCAACAAGTTGTTGCATTACACATTTTGTTGTGGAGCAAAATCAATGTGATGATGTACATGATGGACTATATTTTCCTCCGATTGTACTTCTCTTTGGGGGTTTTGACTAGAGATGTCAAAATGAATCTTAGACCCATATACGACCTATTGAAATTATAAATGAGTCATATACGGTCACTTACTTTTTGAAAAGACTAGTCAAATGGGTTAAAAAATTTAAAGCCTAAAATAAATAGGTCTTAAAAGGGTTGAACTTAGAACTCATTTCCATCCCAAGCCTCACAATCTCGCTCTTTTCTCTTTAACTTTATAAAAATATTTTTATAAAAATAAAACAATAATTATTTTTTATATTACATTTTTTTCTTTTCTTTCTTTCTTTCCTTTTTTTTTCCTTTCTTCTTCCGCCTTCCTTGCTAGTGGTCGGCACTATGACAGTCACAACCGGCTAGGCAAGACTCGAGCCTTATCAATCTAGTGAGGTAGAGGCCTCACCAACGCTTGACAAGACTCAAGCCTCAACAATCTAGCGAGACTTGAGCTCGATGGCATTGGGTGAGCTCGAGCCTCATCGATTCGATGAGCCTAGCGAGCTCGAGGCTCGCCTATGGCCACTCATCGGCCATCGACATGGCCAGCAGTTGATCGTAGAAGAAAAAAAAAAAAAAAAAAAGAGAGAGAAGTAGAAAAAGAAAATTAAAAATTATATTTTAAAAATAAAAAAATTCGATTTTAAAAAAAAATTATAAAAATTGTCCATTAAATTTGTATCTTAGCAATACCATTTAAAAATATCATAAAAAATAAACTTTCTTAGATTTAGTTAAATAGGTAGGGTATGGGTTGGGTATGGGTTAAAATTTTTGCATTACGACAAATGGGTCATAAATAGGTTAAATAGGTTGATTTGAGTCGGACCATTTATAACCCGACTCAAGCCCGATCCGACCCACCAATTTGACAGATCTAATTATGAGTTGCGGACATCGCTCTTATGCAAAATTCACTAAATATAAATTTTGGTGATATGTCTATGAATATAACCTACCAATCAAAGAGTGGATGGATGATGTTTGCCACAACCAGGTTAGAAGAAAACATGACCAATACCAATAGACGATTTCTCCGTTGCAATTTATGCATTTACGTATGTGTGTGTATTTTTCCTATCCTATAGTTTAAATTTCTGGATTGGACTAATTTCCTCAAACTAACTCATTCTTAATCTAAGCGTGATTTCTTCAAAAGCATGAAGACAAATATAACCTCTGTCAAATAGAGTAAGAAATGTGAACATACTTTCTGCTCTCTTTTTCGTGGCATAAGAGCTACTAGCGCTACCTTCATTTTCCCGTACAGTTAAAAAGGTTGTTTTTTTTTTGAGAGTATGTTTTATTTAATTAAGTGAATAGACTGCACCGGGTAAAGAAATTCACTTAAATTTAAGAAACAGTAAAATTAAATAAAGAAGTACTATAATTATTCATCTTATTTCATACAAGATCAGATTTTATTGTGTTTTGATCAAGTTATTATTTTATATTTAAATGCTATTGAAAGATATCAAAAAAATTGTTTTTTTGTTAAATATGAATTATTTGTTTTTATCAAGCCGGGTAGTCACAAATTTCAATTTAAGTATCAAAACTCAATTTAGGTCGAATGCCAGGGAGCACAATTCAAGATATACTCAACAATTTCTTGAGCCTCGTAGCGTCCACTAAGCACCACATCAAATAACGGAACTTTTGGAAAAAAAATTAAAAAAAAAGAAAGAGAGAGTAAAAACAAAATAAGAAAAAGGGGAAATGTTCGAACAAAAAGGCTAATAATGAAAAGAAAGGGATTAAAAAAAAAAAAAAAAAAGAGTAAGACCTCCGCTTCTGGTTTCCCAAAGAAACAGTGGTTTCGATTCTTGCGAGCGAAAGTTGAGTTCGCAGATCGCCTACGAACACTTCTTGGATCAGTTTTACATATGAAAGGCTTTACTATTCTGCCATGGCTGTGGTAGGATTGGCCATTGCCGCTACAGCTGTACCTTCATCACAGATGCTGCGTCGACGGAGAGGTGCTCTCGAATTTGCGGGATGAGTCCAACCTTTTCTACATCGACCATGATCACATGATTGGAAAGGTTATCAACTTTATCCTTGGTGTACTAATCTAATGTACAGAGGACAAGTAGATCACATTTAACGTAAAATATATCAATTTCACAAACTAATCTCAATCCGCTTGAATGTTATTTTCTCTTAAATTTCTTTCTTCTCCATTGCGAAAATCATGTTGACTGGGAAGGAGTCAGCATTTCTTCGATTAGAAACTTATGAACAATAGATTTTCTCCCCTCTGAAAGCGACCACCACGTGGTACCAACCGAAAGGAGCGTACGTTCTCTCTAAACGTACTTTCTGCCAACAACAACAACCAACGGTTGTCTCTAAGAGGTTTTTATACCTCTCACTTCATACCCTTTCAATAATGTCTCGCACCCCATCATGGACGTACCTTTTTTAATTACAACAGTTTCAGATTCAATCATTACATTAATGAGTTAATTCTCGCAATATACTATGTCAACCTCACAATTCTTGTTAAATACATATATTATTGACACCATGACCGAACATTTCAGCTTAGGAGATTATCGAATTTAACCCGTGACGCTTATATTCACCTTTGAATGTATATGATAACTTGATCAATTAATAAATTCGAGAGCTAATCTCTTTTTCCCCTAGAACATGTGTGCCTATTTTGTCTTAATCAATCAATTGGAGGAACGTGTTGGCCAAAAGAAATTGTTGGTAAATGTCAACTTTGATCGTCTGCTCGAGGACGTTGGACAATAATATAAACGAAGCACTCTCTATCGCATGGGACGATATTTATTCGGGTGGATAACTGCTTTTTAGACTAAGCCGTTTGGACGAACCCCAAATATTCGTATGCCCGGACAAACTTGAGGACATTGGATGTCTAATCAGAGATTTCCATTCTATCACCTCCAAAATTTTTGACAATAAACAATTTCGTTCATGGTCTTGTCAAGGTACATGTGCGCAAGTTTCAATTGCATTAAGAAAAATTCCGTAAACATACATAGGTCGGTTCATGACCACCGCATTCTTATAGATAAGATTGTTTTTTTCCCCCACATGTATTTTTATTTTCTGTATTCTAACAGTTACATCGTAATTATTAACCTTCTGGTTCCTCAACATTACATAGAATACATAAAAAAAAGACCAACTATGCCTAAATTCTTGATTTGCAGTTGTGGCTGTGCTTCTCAATGATAAAGTTGGACGGTGGACCTAGACCTTCCAACAGAAAATTCTAAGGGTAACAGTTTCCAGAATTATGGAGAGAGAGAGAGAGAGAGAGAGAGAGAGAGAGAGAGAGAGAGAGAGAGAGAGGAGCATACAAGCCTAACAACCTAGAGGCCAACCGAACACTTTGTATGCTCCATGAATAAGTTAAATCTAAACATGGCTTGTGCAAAGTGGCCTTGCCCTAGTAGTTTACACACTTTGTGGGATTTTTAAAAATTAATTCTAGTTTTTGAGCTGGAAATCCCTAAATGCCTCAATTAACTATGCAAATCTCGAGAAATCTCTTCAATAATGTTATGCAAATAGTATAAAGATAGATGAATTTTTTTTTCTTATATCTTACTCCCCATAGTCAAGTAAGATTTTGTTGGCATGAAAATTAAAAAAGACTAAGATTAAATGTTCCAAATTATATTTTCTATATACGTGGAATTATGTTATGGAGCCGGAAGTGCCTCTTGCCATATTTTGATAAACCTTCTCCCAGCCTAGGAAGCATGCCTGGTTCTCTAATCTCAAAGAAAAAGAGGAGCTAGATCTCGCCTTTAGAATGATTTGGAGTAATTGCAGTTAGCTTAAAGACATTCGTAGATGTCGATTGATCAATGCTTTTGGAAGTACTAAGAGATGCGCACGCATACGTGCGATATCCAAACTATTTCCGTTGACCCTCATGAAAATCTGCGTACAGACCCTTGTTGCTAATTCTTTATTTGCCGTAAAATCTGCATGAATCCATACTTCAACGATTCAAACGTCCCACGATCCGTCGCCGATATGGTTACGGAGAACATTGCGTCAGATTATTCGGCTTGCAAGAAAAAGTTATAGCGCGAGCAAACCATATAAAATAACAATAAATAATGGCAAAAACTATCGCCGAAAATTCTCCAATGACGACAAGGACTCCGATTTAGTGGAATTGTGTGCTCTCAATTTGACTATAAATACCCGCCCGTTGTGCGCCCAAATTGAGTGCAAGAAATCAAACTCCTGACCAAAGCGTCTCGAGAATCACATGGCGCTTCTTCAATCCCCATCGATTTGCTTCCCTCTCGCCCTTCTCCTATCTCTCCTCATAAACTCGTCTCACTGCTTCAACCCCAAATCGCTTAACATCTCGAAAGTTCAGTCCAACGGTGATTGGTCGCCGGCAGGTGCGACGTGGTACGGGAGTCCCAACGGCGCTGGAAGCGATGGTAATGGACATACATATATATTTATACATACATATATAATATATTATATATAATATGCTTCGTATGATATTTTGTACGTAGGTGGTGCATGTGGGTATGGGAATGGGGTCGACCAAGCTCCATTCTCTTCAATGGTGTCCGCAGGAGGGCCTTCTCTTTTCAAATCAGGCAAAGGATGTGGAGCTTGTTACCAGGTTTCTCTCTTGCTAGAAAAGTGTTTCTCGAATTATTTCAATATTCGCCGTCATCGGAGAAAATTTGCCACGGACAAAGTTAATAAATGTTCACGAGATATGCTTTTCCTAAATTAACAATCGTGGAATAGAATTCATGAAAGCATCTACTGCGGCAAGCTTTCTAGACTCCCATTACAAGTAGTTTGAATTCTCCGTATTTAAACAGATTATTTGACTCGGTACATATTGTCCTATTCAAACAGATTATTTAGTAGTAGTTAGGAAGTGCAGTCTTTTGAGCTCTTGTCGATTAAATTTCAGGTGAAATGCACTGAAAACGCGGCTTGTTCTGGGAACCCGGTGACGGTCGTTATAACTGATGAATGCCCTGGTGGCCCTTGTGTCGCTGAATCTACTCACTTCGATTTGAGCGGCACGGCTTTTGGAGCCATGGCGAGCCCCGGCAAGGCTGATGAACTTCGCAATGCTGGGGTGCTGCAAATTCAATACCAAAAGTCCGTACGGTTGATCCTTTCTCTATGGATCCTTTCGAGTGAATTCCAATTTTAACAGAAGCGCAGAGGGAAAAAAGGAAGATAAAACGCATTGAAAAGTGCTTTAAATTAACGAGAAACTTTGCTTTCACCAGACTTATACTAATCAGCAAATAGTCTAACTTGCTTATTAAAAGTCTATTTATGTGCACATATTTACAATGCCAAGCAGAGTAGAGTGCAATTTCCCCGGCGTGAAGGTGGCATTCCACGTTGACTCCGGCTCGAACCCCAACTATTTCGCTGCGCTAATTGAGTACGAGGATGGGGATGGCGAGCTCGGCGCCGTCAACCTGAAGCAGGCTCTAGACTCTGACTCTTGGCTTCCGATGCAACAGTCGTGGGGCGCGGTTTGGAAGTTGGATGGCGCAGGCCAGCTGCGCCGCCCATTCTCGATCAAGCTCACCTCTCTTGACTCCGGCAAGACCCTGGTTGCCAACAACGTGATCCCCGCTGGGTGGCAGCCCGGACAGACGTATCGGTCCGTCGTCAACTTTGCTGTCTGAGGGTTGTGCGTGGTTTGCTTGGGAGACGAAGAAATGGAGATTGATCGTCCGTGAATTTAGTTGTGTGTTTTATGTGATTGGCAAAAATAAAATATAGGATGGTGTTGGAAAAAGAAAGTATTTTGCTTTTTCCACTCTAAGTAATCTAGTCAGCTATGAGCTACCTCTTGGAAAAGAGAGTAGTAGGGAGAAATGAAGGATATTGTCCTTTCTAAATTAAGAATGATTTGAGTATTTTTGTTCTTTAATTTTTGTGCTAATCGATTGTATTTGAAGCTTGAAAGCTTTTATGTTGTACCACTTCTAAAGTGGATGGTCGTAAATTGTAGGGGTGTCAACGGTTCGGTTCGGTTTGGTTTTTTTGAAAAACCGAACCAAACCGAACCGTTAAAATCTTCCGAACCGAACTGAAGCGAACCGAACCGAAATTTCGGTTCGGTTCGGTTGTTTTTCGGTTTTTTGGTTTCGGTTTTCAACTTTTGATTTTCGGTTTTCTTCTTTTTACGTTTTTAAAGAATCATCACCACCCGGAGAAGCAAGAATCTCCAGATTTCTTTTCGTTTCGCCCTGCTGGGATCCGAAAGATGAGAGTTCTTGGGTACCCAGATGCGTTCGACACACCGGAGCTTCAGGTGTGGAACAACGCTGCGTTCGACAACGGCGAGTCCAAAGACTCCGCCGCCGTCGCCGCTGCCGTCCAATCGTCTTGGTCGTCCGTCAACCCTGTCTTCGTGAAGCTCTCCAACTCGCTTGAGTCCGACAACTTCAGCAAGGAAAACCAGAGCCCCGAGTGTGCCAATTCCTAGATTTCCCTCAAATCCTCCGTTCCTTCCAAGATCTAGTGGAAGCAGGGCGTGCTGGAGCCCCTGTCGGCCAAAGCCATAGATCAAGAAGGCAATGGCAGGACTATAGATGCGGAGATTGAGGAGGTAGAGAAGGAGATCACGCGCCTGTCGTCGAGGCTTGAGGCGCTTCACCTTGAGAAGGCCAAAGCCGGGGACGAGAAGAAGCCCCACGGGAGAGTTGTGTCGGCCAAGTTCAAGGAGCCGAAGCAAGTGGTGGGGATCGGAAGAGATCCGGATGCCGCGAAGAGGATCAAGGAGACTCTGCTGTCAAGCGCGAAGCCAAAATTGAATCGAGAGGGCTCAGCCGGGGCCGGCGGAGATCGCTTCAAGCGCTGGCAAATTGCGTCCCTCGATCAAGGGAGAGTTCACTCTCGGTTTGTCGATCTGAACCGGAGGAAATCGTGCTTCGGGAAGCTAGAGGAGATTGAAAGTCACGAAGGAGAGGACAGATATTATCGGTTTGTGGTTTGGTTCGGTTCGGTTAACCGATAAAACCGAACCAATAAAAAATATCGGTTTTTAATGAGAATCGAACCGAAAACCGAACCGAACCGAAAAAACCGAATTTTTTGGTTCAGATCGGTTCGGTTCCTGACACCCCTAGTAAATTGTGCCAATCTATATGCAAGTGGGTACATTCTTCATTATGAAAAAATGAAACTTCTGAATGAGAATTATAATTCCTTAGGCCCTGTTTGGCAATGTGCCAAACAGTGCTAGATTCTGATTTTTGTTCCCTAATCAATTTGGGACGAGAATCGCATTTGGTAAAATTTTTTGTTTCCGAGAACAATTTTGGACAAGATTTGAGAATAAAAATTTTTGATTCTCTGTCCGAGAATCAGAAAAGAATCAAACGGTGAAACCCTCGCTCTTCCCTTTCGTCATCCCGATTGCCGTCCACCACCGCCCGCCGCCGTTTGCCGCTGCCTGCCGCCGCCGGTCGCCGGAGGCTCGCCAGGCCAGGGCAAGGTCCGGCGAGCTCGCCGAAGGCAAGCCCGGCCACCGGTGAGGCTCAGCCTCACCAGATCGGGCGAGGCCAAGCCTCGCCGGTGGCGAGCCGCCTCGCCCTAGCCCGGCGAGGCCGGCCCGGCCACCGGTGGGGCTGGGTGAGCCTCGCCGGTGGCCGGGCGAGCCTCGCTAGCAACTAGGCAAGGCTCGGCCTCGCCAGATTGAGCGAGGTCGAGCCTCACCGGTGGCTAGGGAGCCTCGCCCGGCCTGCCGGTGAGGCTCGCCTAGCCACCGGCGAGGCTTGGCCTCACCAGATCTGGAGGCCGAGCCTCGGTGGGGGGCCTGGGTGAGCCTCGCCTAGGCGCTAGCGAGGCTCGGCCGATGAAGGCCGACCTCGCCGAGGGTCGGCGACCCTCCGGTGGCGTCGCGCGGCCCTCGTCGGCGGTCGGCCGGTCCGCAACCGGCCAAATGAAGAAGAAGAAGAATAGGAAAAAAGGGAAAAAAAAAAAAGGAAAAAAAAAAGAAAAAAAGTAAAAAGAAAAAAATTATTTAAAAATTATTTAAAAATCAAAAGAAATTAATTTGGAACAGAATCAATTAATACGGTATCAAACGCAATTCTATTCCATAATAAAAAATTTTGGACAATTACCAAACGTGCTTTTTTACTCAGAATCAGTTCCCGGGAACAGAATCAAAAATAATCATTTCTAGTCAGAATCAGCTCCCGGGAATAGAATCGTTACCAAACGCGCCCTTAGAAAACATTTTCCATACATATTCATAAATAAAACTAACAAACCCGACCTTTCGACATATTCCTATCACTCCCAACTATCACTACTTTGATTCATTTCTAGGAAATCAACCTTTCGTGCGTCAAGTTTGTACTTAATACTAGCTCCAATAATTTATGTGAAAAGAAACATCAACATTGAATTTTCAGTTCAATTCCGATCAAAATATTGACTAAAATTTAAGTTCAATCTCCATCAAGGTACTCTTGGACTACGTAGGACGGTCGATGTTCACGTCAATAATTTCTGGCTAAAATTGACTTGAAAGACTACATTAACAAATCGTCAAAAAGTTTAAATGGCAAAATTTCGATTTTGAACTGAAGTGACATTTATGTAATAGATTTAGATTCTTTTTTTAATTTTTTTGGTTAATCAAGTCAGATGAACGTCATTGACATGGACAAAAAAGAGCTGGGTATTGATGCAAATCGGTTTCTTGCCACAATTAAAGGGTAAGTGACTTAAGGCGCACATGATAACCATTTTATTTTTCTATTTCTCTATTTTTCTATTCCTTGAAATAGATTTTGAACAAAAATTCGTTTGGTGACACAATTTTAATTTTTTTTTAATTATTTATGGAACAACTTTCTACTTCAGAAATAGATTTGGACTAAAAATCAGAAGTTAAAATATTTACCTTGTATATTTCGAGAACAAAAGTGAGTAATGAAAACTCTTCTCGTTGTTTACTCTCATCACTACCCTCAACCCACCCATCACCCGTGGGACGTCAGATGCCTGCCGCTAACCACGGTATGTCGATGCCTACCGCCGGTCGCTCACCGCTGGTTGTTGGACGCTCGTTGCCAGCTCTCGGACTCCTATCATCTACTACCGATTGCTGATTGTTCACCACCAGCCGCCCGCTAGTTGCTGGCTGCTGCCTACGTGCCTCCCACTGCTGATTGCCGGTCACCGGTGACTCCTTTGCGGTTGTTGGCCATTAGAAGTCAAACGCCTCCCACCACTACTCGGGGAGGGAAGGAGAGAAATTTTTGTCATTATTAAACAAATTTCTATTTCAAGAGCAGAAATTTTATAAAGTTATCAAATGTATATTTCTGCTTAGAAACTTATCTAAAGAATAAAAATGGGAAAATTAATTTCTAATTATAAATTGATGTCTAGAACGAAATGGTTATCATACATGCCCTTAGTGTCCATTATTAGTGAATTTTGTTCTTTGATAGTTGACCTCGGTGTAGACGCGAAGTGCATCATCAGTATCCTCAGAAGTCGTTCAAGAATTCCAGGCCAAAGATGAAGAGAGTCAGCGAGTTCATGAAGGATGTTATGCTGCATTTGCGGTTCTTCATCCAAAGCCTACGTAAGGCATTTGGAGGCTTTTGCCTTCTTTTTGTTTTTTGTTATTTTTTAATCATGTATTGCAATCCCTTCTGGCTTCTCCTGCTCTTCAATGCTTCTACCTTCACTATCCTGCAGCGTGGATACAATGTAGTTAAACCCAAACTTTATACTTAAGCTCGCTTGCCTTCAATTTTGAAGGTACCCAATCGAGCGATCGAATCGTTCTAGACCTCAACTCAAAAACCCCAGATCTAGTTTTCGTTCCTTTCTCGAACGTCCGTCAGCTGTTTAACACACAAGGACTGTGGTTGTGCCGAAATTTCTGATCTGTTGAAGTCAAGCGACGATGAATGTGGTACGTTTCACCATTCTCCGACTCATGTAATTTTAACATAAATAACGTATTACTGCCGCGTGGTATAATTGTCATATAAAATACCCTCTCTGGTCTTTAGTTGCGAAGCACTTTTGGTACTTGGGGCCCAAAGGCTTAGCCTATACTTGATTATTTCTCGTTTCCCTTAAGATGGATTAATGGGATTGATATGAGACCACGTACATGGGTTCATTTGGACCCAAATGGGGATGTGGCTCGTAGGGGTGTGCAATTGGATTGGGTATACTTGGGAACTAGACTGGCTCACTTGGAAAACAGAGCCGGGAACCGGTTTGCGTTGAAATCGGTCCAGGAACCGAATCCCAAAATTGAAACCAGTTTGAACTGGTCCAGAACCAATTATAAGTAAATATCCATTCAGGAACCGGCTTGATAATACTGATGTGGAAATTGGTTTTGTAAACCCAAAAGACCAAAATCCTATATTTTTTCCACTGATTTCTAAATTTAGAATTGCATATTTCCTCTTGCACGGTGCTCCTCCTTCATCGTTTCTCTTCTTCACTTACTTCCCTCCCTTGCCGGCTCATTGTCGCACCATCCATTGCATATGATTTTTTCCTTGCCTAATGATGTTTGTTTATGATAATTAACCTTGTGGATACTTAGTTTTGTTTATTCAAAAAATTCATGTACTTATTGATTACATGTGCTTAATGTTTCAATATAAATTAGGAGGATTTCGTTGTTTTTTCACGTAATAATGTAAAATTCAAAACCGTATAGAATATCGGGTAGTTGCAAAATATGTTCCAATGGAATTAGGGTTGACTTTGGAATCGGACTAGAGAAATAGGGTGGTTCCAAAATAGGATCCAGTACAAATAGGGTCGGGTACTCACCCTGGACTCGATCACCCCTAGGGATTCCAATATTCCTTGCCGCATTTCAAGTGGTCACTGCCGATCTTTGTAATCTCGCCGATTCCATCACTGGTTATCGCTGCAAGCCCCTCATGGCCGAGTTGGAACCCGCCCCACCACCGGTCCGTTTTGGGAACGGGAAGCTCATCTATGTAATTTCCTAATCTGGATACTTATTTCAATATCTAAATTGACTAGTTTGAACTTATTGAAATCTAATATGATTTGATGAGATTGTTAGGCATATTCCGATTAAGAAAGTTATTGTATTGAGGACCATGATAATCGAGAATTCGAGTTTCGAGACGTCAGATTGGTTTTTTGATTATGTTGATTTCCTATTTTGAGTCATGGTGAATAGATGATTATATGGGTTTATTATATTTTATGTCTTTAATTTAGCAAACCTTTCCTACTTAAAAATGTACCCAAAAAAAAAAAAATTG
Organism: Eucalyptus coolabah; assembly: GCA_014182585.1. Classification (NCBI taxonomy): domain Eukaryota; kingdom Viridiplantae; phylum Streptophyta; class Magnoliopsida; order Myrtales; family Myrtaceae; genus Eucalyptus; species Eucalyptus coolabah. The sequence continues at coordinate 19,517,031 of CM024624.1, read as the reverse complement.
CATTGCATGTTAGGATACATTATTTTTCTAATATAGAATGCATGTCTAGGAATAATGTAGCTCAATAGAAATTAGGTAGTCTCATATTTTATATACTTCCCTAATTTGTTGTAAAGAAAAATCATAAAAATAGCATGAATATATGATATAGAATTAGTTGCAACACTGCTACATCATCATTATTGCCACATTATCGCCATGTCATCACCAATGCAACGTCATAATGCGATGTCATGATATGTCACGTCTTCAATTCCTTGTCATTAGAATTAGGTGGGATAAGTATACTATTAGTGTTATAAGTTGTGTACGGCGCTCACTTTGGTGCCAAAAGTTTCTGTTGGATCATTTAAGTGCCAAAAAGTTTGAAAAACGCTCACTTTGATGCCAACTCGATCCGGTTGGCTGGAAATCCGATGTGACACTTTTTTTTTTTATCAATTTTTAAAGCTGATGTGGCTCGCTAGAGAGTACAGTCAGCATCATAACACCAAAATAACGCCGTTTGGTGTCTCCCCCAATTCAAAACCCTAACACCAAAACGACGCCATTCGCCGTCCTCGACGGTCCTTGCGCTTGGCGGCCACGGCTCCAACCCCGACCCCGACCCCGATGATGGCCACTTGGTGGCCAAAGCTCCGACCCTGACCCCGACCCTAACCTCGACCCCGACCGCGATGATGGCCACTAGGCGCGTGGCTCCGACCTCGACCCCGACTGTCACGCCCCGAACCCCGGGCGCACGCACATCCCACTACGGTTGATCAAATATGCGACATCCCAGGATACGTCACCAACCCATTCATTTTATTACGCATGCGGAAGTGAAACAAATCCCCTGACAACATTTAACTTGGGATAGAAAAGCAGGCAACCAATCACAATACGAAACACTCATTTACAAACACATAGGTTTAAATACAACTCTGGACTGTCTACAAAATAGACCAGCTCAACGAATGGGGAATTATCCTAAAACCAACTAGTAGGACACGTTCACCGATACTTTAGTCTCCACCTTTCCAGACTTAGGGCTTCGGGTCCTCCACGACCGCCATCTAGGGACCTGAAATTTTAATCTCACAACCGGGATGAGACGATGTCTCAGCAAGTTCAACCCCCTAAACCCCTATTAGAAGGAAAATACGCCAGGGTGGTGACCACATCACACGAGAACTTACCTCGCCTCAGTTCCTTCCTGCAGGTTAGCACAATTCAAATCACCCAATCACAGATAGTAATAGGAACTCAAACAATTGGAACGCCATCACTTTCATATAAATCATAATCGCACTTAGCACGCATTCCAATTATTATTCACTGCCACACAAGGGCATAACCTACTCACAGTTCGGCTATCTACTGGCATATAGCTAGGCATCGCCTCCCCCTTGGAGCGCGGCTTCGTCAGTACATCGACGGCATTCCCAAAAGAGCATGGGCCCAGAATCTACTGCGACCTGCATCCACCGCATGGGCATCCCATATAGGGGCAAGTCCGGCTCAACAGCCCAGGACGATTCCTCTTAGTTATCACACAGCCAAAGCATACTCGGCCCCAGGACACTTTATATTTCAATCAATGCTTCCACTTAAAATAGTGATCCCGGCCATTTTTTCTTTATATGAAAAATATTCAAGAAATTACTCACGTGTGTGGGGACATGCTAATTTCGAATCAAAAGGCCAATATCTAACTTTTTCAAACCCCACTATTTAATATAATAATTAAAATCCAATTTTTGCATCAAAACCCGACACTTGGGTCTTTTATGAATAAAATCCATATTTACCACCATCAACACTCAATTTGCCACATCCATTCATCAAATTCAAATTCTAAATGCACAAAGCGTGATCGGCACGAAATTCTGAGAATTTAGGGTCCCAAAATAATTTTCGGATTATTAAATAATTAAATTTATTCCGAAAATTAATTAAATAATAATATTCATATTTTTCACAATCCACATTCAATTTATAATATCCGACCATCAATTTCAAAATCCGAATACACAAAGACTACCGACACGAAATTCGAGAATTTAGGGTCCCGACAAAATTTTCGGAATTTAATAAATAATTAAATTTATTCCGAAATAATTAAATAATAATATTTTAATAATTTCGAATAATAATATATTATTAAATTATTAAATAATTTCGAAATATTTAAATAAATCAAAAGTAAATTCCTTTATGTCACATCAAGGCTTATATTAATATAAACCTTTATTTAGCCTTAAATTAAACTCACTTTAAGCTAATTAAACACATTAATATAATCCACACTTAAATAAATTAAACTAACCACCTAATCACAATTAACATAAAATAAGAACACCTAAAGCGTAATTAACCCTCTAAGCGAGGTTTAGCGAGTTAAACTCACTGGATTAGCGAGCCGAGCGGACCAAAACGAGGGGACGACGCGAGGATCGACTTTCCTCAAAGCGGGCCGAGCATCCGGGCTCGGGAAGGCGGCCAAAATGGCCAAAACGGGGCTGCCATACCCATTTTCTCCCAGCTGCTGTTCACGGCGAGAGGAGGGCTGATCCGGCGTCGGTTCGGGCGGCCAAGGGCGGCGGAGGCAAGGCGAAGCTTCGGCGGGCTAAGGCGGGGGCGCACGGTGGCTCACGGTGGCTGATCCACGACCTAGGCTGGTCGGACAGCCTCCCAAACTTGAAGACGAGCGAGACGACGGCGAACATGGGAAGAGCAGCGGCGCGAGCGGGCAAAGGAGAACCGGCGATGAGCTGGCTTCGGCGGCTTCGACGGCGGTGCGCGGCGGTGAGGCCTCAACGGCGAGCTGGCTTTGTCGATCCTTCAACTTGTAGGGGTGTCGACCACAAGGGAACGGAGGAGAGAGATGGGGGTGCGAGTGGTTAGGGCGAGCTAACCGGCAAAGCGACGCGGGCGGCGCGGGGTGGCAGCGACGAGCGGACGAGTGACCGGGCGAAGAGGGCGGCGTCGGGCGGTCAGCTTGGCTGGTCCGGTCGGTCTCTCTCTCCTCCCCTCTCTCTCTCCTTCCCAAGGTTGAAGATGATGGTGATAGGTGAGAGAGAAAAAAACCCCACTTTATGAGAGCCAATGAGCTCTTGCTACTTGTCAACACCCTATTCGCTTGGCTTCAATCAGCATGACATCACCCGCATGATGTCATCTTCCACTATTTCCTCTCCCACAACATTATTCAATGGGTGCAATATCATTTCTGCCGGGGTCCAAATCCTTGTACATTAATTTATTCAATTCCCATCAATTCTCTTCCAATTAAGTCAAATTGAAGTCCATAAAATTAATCCAATATCACCACACTTTAATTCACATATTCACTTGTCCATAGAATCAACTTAAATCCCAAAAGCAAGACCAAAGGTGAGCCTACTAATTTCTCGAGCCAAAACAGCCATTCTCGATTTAATTTATGAAGAATTCTGATTACATGAAAAATCTTCCGAAGATTAGTCAATGATCCTAAAATGATTTGTGACACACCCAGACTTCCAATTTCTGAATTCGATCTCAATTCCATAGTTAATTTCACTTTGGCACGATACTAGCGTGGCCCAACCTACCGGGTAGCCTTTAGAAATTTTCATGCATTCGACCTATGGTTGATCATCTCAAGCCACAATGTACATCTTTGAAACATTGGCGACTTTCGGTTGTCGGCATAATCTCAAGGTTTCAAATATGAACACAGGGTACCCAATCGATAGAAAAGTCGGTCCAAAGTGTCGATTGACAAGAATTGTGCGATCTTGTGGAATCATCCACACTCGATCACATGCCTCTGTCGAGTCAACCTATCTCGATCTCTAATCGATTTTTATTTGTGCCGTAATGACCCTTGTAGATTAGCTCGGTCGAAAGGTCGCTTCCTGGCCAAATTCTCGAGTCTGATGCATTATAATTTCTTAACAACTTCACCCGATAGACTAGTTTTCACATGAGTGGCTGACTTAAGGAAAGGAACTATATGCGTGCCAACGAAATGCCCGCCTCAATTTATTGAAAATATGATTGGAAAATCAGGATGTCACACCAACCCCGACGATGGCCACTTGGCGGCCTCGGCCGACCCGACCCCAACCTCGACGATGGCCACTCGGCAGCCGCGGCTCCGACCTCGACCCCAACCCCAACCCCAACCCCAACCCCAATGATGGCCACTTGGCAGCTGTGGCTCGACCCCGACCCCAACCCCAACCCCGATGACGGCCACTCGGCAACCAAGTTGAAGGTCGTGATCTAGCCGGTGCTCGGGAGGCCACCGACGAGTGTGCCACCATTGATGTCTCCCTCTCCATCTCCGATCTCCTCGATGAGTGCCTGGTTTGCATCTTCCAAGTACCTAGGCTCTGACGACCAAGGCCGGTGCTCCCTCGTGTGCCATCGAGGTGTCCGAATAGTGCCGAGCAATGGTGGCTGAGCAAGTGACGGCAGCCCCGAGCGACGGCGGAGGCCGAGTGATGAAACCCTAATTTCAATCCCCAAATAATTTTTTAAAAAATCCCCAAATGAGTTAAACGATGTCATTTTTGTGAGACCATCCATGTAGGATGGAAAAATGACGTCATTTTCTTAAGAAGGACCGAAAATGACATTGTTTAAGGCCTTGCCAATTTTTTTTTTTAAATGCCACGTAATCATTTTAGCCGGAGTCTTTGCCGGTGGCACCAAAGTGATCATTTTTCTTCCAATTTAAACACTTAAGTGATCCGATGGAAACTTTTGGCACCAAAGTGAGTGCCGTACACAACTTATAGCACTAATAGTGTACTTCTCCGAATTAGGTCATATGACTGCATGCATGTCATGTTAATGTAGCATCACGTAGAAATAGTTTAGAATTAAGATTACATCTTATTCATTGCATACAGTTTAATCTTTGTTAAATAAAAAAGAATTAGTTGATATTGCATTCGGAAACATGTTTAGGGTAAGCATGCATCTTTTTTAATTAAAATCTTGCAGATATTGGGTTGTCATCATAGTGAATTTATGCTTTGCTTTTAGAGGTATTGAAGTTCTTGTCCTATTCTAGCATTTTAGTTACTGCCTTGGTTTATCGGGTGTTAGATTATTGATTGCTTACCCACATCTTAGGATTAAAATCAATCAAGATTACTTGCAAAATATTTTTGTAAATAAAGAAAAAGGTATCGAAAGGGTATTAAATTAATCTAACGTAATCAAGTTTCCATATTCATAAATCTCCAATTCGCAAATGTAAAGTATTCTCCCATACTTTATTTGAGTGTCTAATTGATCATAATTTATTTGGGCAGCTCCACAAGGTAAGAAAATTATATGTTGAACCAAGTACAAAGTTGGGATTTGTAGGACTTGAGAGAGCTCGTGCTAAAACAAGCGATTTCTTCTTGAGAAGAACCTTTGGTCATATTTTATTGGGTGCATTTGGGAAAGCTTTTGGGGAAAGTCTTTAGGAAAATGTAAAGATCTTTGAGCCAAAGGTGTTTTCCAAAATACAAACTGTGTTTAGTAAATTGTAATTTGAAAGTCCTTTGTGAAGTATCTTTGGGCAAAATGGTGTTTAGGGAATTAGATTTACAAAGGACTTTTATGATAAAAAAATTATCAAAAGAAAAATAAATAAAAAAATTATTTGGAAAGGGCAAGCGGCTAGCGGCGATCGAAATTTGTCGCCTGGCAGCCGACATCTCACTTAGGCAGCCAGGAGACTACTAGGGAGGGCTACCCGGGGTCGAGCGACCCCCGAAGACCACTGGCAAAGGTTGCCTGAGGTCACACGACGCTACCACGACCTCTGGCCACCTCGAATCTAGGGCGGCGAGGTCGTGCGACGCCGCCTCAACCTCGGCGACCCCGCCGCGACCTAGATTTAGGGCATCGGGGTCGTGGGAGGACCTTGCTGGCGACCGCTCGCGGACGGTGGTGCCAAGGCACGGTGGCATCGAGCTCCGGTGAAAGGGGAAAACCAGCATCATAGCGGGCGCGGGGGTCGGCGACCGAGCGGAGGACAGTGAGCATAGGCGCGATGGAGGCGAGCTACTGAGGTGGAGGTCCTGCAAACGACGAGTGGAAGCATTGACCGGCGTGGCAGAGTCAAGCATTGGGTCGTGGGCTCGGGGCGGCAATGGTGTTGGGCGGAGGTGAGCTTAGATTTGCGGGTGTCGGGGCACTCAAGCGGCGAGATCGGAACAGTGCGATTGAGCGGTGAGGGCCTCAAGCGCTGGGTTGCAAGTTCGAGTGACGACGGTGTCGGGTGGAGGCGAGCAGCGTTACCGATTATGCGATCGTCGAGTGAGATCAACGTGGTGAGCTTCGCGATCTTCTGCAGGTGTGGTTCGAAAGGGGCAGTGGTCCGCTCGGGTTCAAATCTAGTGGAGGTGTAGCAACAGTGGAGCAGAGAGGGCTTGCGGGTTGCCAGTGCGGGTGGTGCTAGGGTGGTCGAGGGCTAGCGTCGTGGTGGTCGGCGGCTCAGGTGCCGGTGCGGGTGGTGCAGGCACGGCCGAGGGTTGCCGGCACAGTGGCCGGCACGAGCAAGGTTGTCTTTGCGAAGAAGATGAATAGTACCCACTCGCGGAAGAAGAAGAAGACGATGAGAGGGCAAAATCGGAAAAACAAAGAATCAACGAGGATAATTTGGGAAGAAAATTTTTTTTAGCCCCTCACCCTTAGCATTTTCGGCATGCTGAAAGCCCAAGGTAGCCCGCCACCTGCCTTAGGCTTTCAGCCTTCACAAGGCTAATATTTTGCAAAGGGGCTTTGAAAATTCCTTGCGAAACACTCCATACTTAGCCCAAAGATCCTTGGGGCTTCAAAGTAGCCTTGAGAAGCTACTCCCAAACGCACAGTCCATTAACTTTTCTTCTGATTGTTCACCTCTAGAAATGTCGCAAACAAAACTTGACAAAATCACCCTTATCACCAATATTTGGTGGGCATCCTATAAATATTAAGGTGAATCGCAACCATTAAATCCAGGAGATTTCCGTAAAATTTACAAGATCCAACTAAATTTTAATTAGTATGTTTAAATCACCCAGTAAAAACTCCTTCCTCCTGGATTTAATTTAGGAGAAACGTTTGATGGCTGAGATTTGAGAGGCACGTCCAATCTAACAGCGGCAGAAATTCTCTGAACAGGACATCAAAAATACTCTTGACTTGAAGTCAAACGCGGATGTTACAGGTCCATAACAATTATTTGCTGGGGTACAATAAAACTTTACGTGGAATTTCCGAGGACATCGATATATACGATGCATTCTTCCGTCCTTAAATAACTTATCTCATCTTAATAATAGCAAATATTGGAAGGAGCCTTGAGCTTGGAATTGTTCCCCACTCCAATAAAATTGGTTGTATCAAGCTCAATTAATCTTCGAGAGTCCCGGCCTTGTTTTTCTTCTAATTTGGTTAGGAAAATGCAAGAATGAAATGAAATTTTCCTGAGGCCGTTGATTCAAAGTCCGGTTCTTTAAAAATTTAAATAGATGCATCATGACATTGGGTCGGCTGATGGTTAAGTTGAAGCCCGAGATTAGCCGCGGATTAGCTTGACCCTAGGGCCTTAGGATGGCTACACGTGGAGGGGACGTGGGTGTTTTGTGAGATGCACTTACGAGTCTGCACGTGCATGATTGCTTTAGGTGCTATTTGGTAACACTCCGAAAAACACCTGTTTATGTTCTCTTGTTCTTCGAAACATAAATGCTAATTTTTTTGTTCCTAAAAATAAATTTGGAACAGAAATAAGAAATAAAAACAGAATTGTTTCTTGTTTCTTGTTCTCAAGAACAACTTAAGAAACAATTTTTTTTCTTTTCTCTTCCTTTATTTCCTTTCTTCTTCCCTTAGCCAATCACTAGTCTCGACAACCATTGGTGACTAACCAGACAAGGCTTGGCGACCTCGCCGGCCATTAACGAGGCTCAGTGACCTCGCCGGCCGTTAACGAGGCCCCCAAGCCTTGCTGTGGCTGGGTGAGGCTTGACCTACCCTAGATTTGGCGAGGCTAAGCCTCGCTCGGCCAATAACGAGGTAGCGTTGCTCACAGTGGCGTCGTTTGGCCTCTTGTTAGCTGAGCGAGATTGAGCCTCCCTAATGGTCGAGTGAAGCTTGGCCTTGCTAGATTTGGGTGAGGTCACCTCACCAAGCCAAGGCAAGGCTGGGGGGGGACTTCACCGGTAATTGACGACCTCGCCGACCCTCGTCTAGTCGATCACCAGCCGGCCTTGGCCAAGGCTAGTGACTGGTTAGAGGAATGAGAAAAAAAAAGAAAACAGAAAACAAATAATCAAACTATTAATAAATTAAAATAAATTCTAAGTCACAAAAATATTTTGGGTCATAGTAAACGTATTTATTTTTCAAGAACATAAATTTTACATAGTTGCTAAACGTCTTAAGATACTCATAAACTATTCTCAGAAACATAAATCGAAAAAATATTTTTGAAAAGAAATCTTTCTCAGGAACAGAAACATTACCAAATGCAAGTTCGCTTGTAAAAGAAAATGATCCTCATAGTAGACAAAGAAAGGGGCTGGCGACACTGACATGGGCTGAAGCACGAACGCAGATCGTCATGCCCCCACCGTATTCCGTCAACTTCGTTAGCATTTTGACGAAAGCAGGGGGTAATCAAGCGCAGGTCAAGAGTTAAAATTATTGCACTCCCTTTCATCTTCCTCTTACATGATATTTCCGTTTTTCAGCATGTTTTTTCTGTCTACAGTTGTCAATGCAACGTGGTTACTTCCAGGTCGTGTACTGCGCGTGTAAACACCGACTTACACACGAGGGGAGTGTTAAATAATATGGTATATGCACGTTATTGTTCCTTCCTAACCGGTTTGAATTGATCGACTGGGTCCGAGGTCGGGACCCCCTTCCTCCTGCCTTCACGATTGCGGAAAGAAAAGTGCATACCGCCCGCGTTTCACTTTCCTCGTGCCTGTCGAACAAGGAAATTTTGGTTGCGACCGCTCCCGCTCTTGCCATGGGTGGCATTCAAAGCTAATATTTGGTTATGGATAGCCGTTGCCCGCATGCTCTTCACATTCGTCCAGGATTTACCGTGCCCAGTTAATCGATAATTCGGAGGTGTCCACTAGCAAATTTTATCCTCTTTGTTTGCACGGCCACCACCAAGGCGGAAGCAGCCTCGAAGAAGTCCATTGCATCTCTAAAGCCGGAACCGACGACAGCAGCATGTGCAACGGCATTTTTTAATTACGGGATTGTGATTTCAAGATAACCATTGCACATGAAGAAACTCCAATCTTTTTGACAATATCCTGAATTCACGCTTTCCACCGCCATTTCCATGTATTCACTATGGAATTTCCACGACTCAATGTACTCTAAGTACAGACAAATTGTGCTTCGACACCTTTCTGTCGTGATTATTTCGCATGAAGTAGGTCTTAACTAGACAGTAGATGAGACAAATAGATGAGAAAAATAACTTTTAGAAGACAAATTTAAATGCTAGTGAAAGATATAAAAAATTGGTTTTTTGTTAAATATGAATTATTTTTTTATTTTCTTTTGAAATTCATTTTCTTATTAAAAAAGTTAGGGTGATGTTATTTTCCACTATATTTGGTTGGATACACGCCTTTTTATTGTTAACCGATGAAAATGATTTTCGATATATATATAGCTAAAGAAATAACTTTCTATATTTGCCAACAAGTGAAAAACTAATTTACCCTACGTTTGGGCTCTCATCTCTTAACCTTCTACTTTTTGGCAGGTGCTGGTTCAGTCAGGCGAGGTCCAAGATCTCAAGACAGATAAACCCTTCAAGACACAATAACATAGTATAAAGCCCCTTTGATCCATTGCTTCATAAAATATGTCGAGATTAGAAATTTTCATATGAAACCTCAGAAGATGGCTTATGCTAGCGAGGTTTTTTTTGTCTCCCTAAATCATGATTTGGCTTTGTTTTACGCATCTCAAACCGATCAATTGTTATTGTGGCTTTTGCTTCCGTTTAATACATTACGATTAAAGCTAACTTTGGTTGGTAATTCGATTAGTTGATCGACGGCTGTACGAGTACAAGCAACTTCAATACAAGCATTAGTGACACCTCAATTTTGAATGTCCATTTAATAATAAATTGCATAGAAAATTAAAGGTTAAACTTTGGCCACGAAATAAAAATAATTTCCATTAAATTGCATAGTATATAGGTATTATGAAAATTAGAATTAATAATTATTAGATTTTATTAAAAAATATTATTAATTATTATTTAAAATAATTATGATAATGAGAGAGAGAGAGAGAGAGAGAGAGAGAGAGAGAGAGAGAGAGAGAGAGAGAGAGAGACCATTTTTCTTTTTCCTCAGCAACCGCACACACATGTCAGAGAGACGCCACGAGGAGAAAAAGAGAAATCGGTGGTTGTGGAGCCATACCGAGGGGTAAAAGCAAAGGTTTTCCCCTGATAAGAAGGCTAAGACGAAAAGGGCGAACGATTTTCTGAGAGTATGGATCTTTATTGAAGAGGACGCATCAAAGGGAAGGATGACGCGGCGACGCGGCTCCTATTTGAGGTTCCGTTGCCGGCATCGATCTTCATTGCTGGTGCATGGAGGCCGAAAGCCGTAGAGCTATCGCTGTGCTTCCATCGATATAGATTTTAACCACGGACGGATATGAAGCTTCCTTCGCCAATTCAACTAGTACTCACGGCTTAGATTTGTTGAGAAGCAAGTGGATGTACAAGTAAAATAATTACTTTTATTATAGAACAATATTACAACTCTTTACTTTATCACTCTCTCACAACTACTCATTGTACTTGCTTTCCTACTCACTCACAACCCTCACACCCACTCACTCTCTATCACTCTACACTCACGTCACCTACTCCACCCACTCACACACTCACGTACACACTTTACTCACACCACACAACACTCTTGCACAAGACCCCCTACACTCTACACAACACAAGACAACAGCCCCTATTTATAAGAGCCAAAGTCGGTGGAGTCCATTAACAAAATGACCAAGAAAAATCTGGAGAGAGAGGGAGAGAAAAGTCTAGAGCAATGGAGAGAGAGAGAGAGAGAGTAATCTGGAAAAATTCAGAGAGAGAGAGAGAGGCGGTGCCTTTTTCTTCTGACAAGATTCGCTTCGCGTCCGCGGTAATGTTTCCTCCCCGGTTTTGCTCCACTTCGAGCGAAAGTTAATGATCACTTGTGCCAACCCTACTTGTGTGTGAATAGCTAAGAATCAGAGCCTTTCCTGGATGATTTTGTAAAGGCGGTGTTGTTCCGGAGTTGGTTTTGGATGAAAAATTTTGCTATTGCCTCGTTGAGTTCAGGATTGGCAGTACCCACAACCTGCTTGACAAAATGCTTTTGAAAGTCGCAATATGAGTTTGTTTTCCTCTCGATTTGGTAGCAGTTTGAGAAGAGTGTCGAGACCCAGCTCTGGTATGAACGAGAATAAGAGCAAACCTGGTGTTAGACTAACGTTTCGGATGTGATTTTTGGGCTGTTTTCAATATGCCAACAGTCATGCAAAAGTGCTCATTACGTGTTCAATAAAATGCCCAAGTCAGCCCGCGCACACACAATGTTGATTTCTGATATTGCTCTTGTGATGCTTGCTATAGATGGAATGGATGGAGTTTTTGGCCAGAATGAGTGTGGTGAATTGATATGGTGGTCTATGATGGCCCGGTGGTTGTGGACCAACATAGTTCACATCGATGGTTTTGGATGTGCTCCATTCGAAAGCCGAATGTTTTGCTCATTGACTAAGATTTGAAGTGTTCTGGAACTAGCTTCAAGGTCTTCCTTCATTTGCAGTAGGCGGGAGGATCGTAGAAAAGGGCTTAGTGCAGCCATAACTAGGGGTGAGCATAGTCCGGGTTAGGCCGGTCCACCCCCTAACCCTAGGACCAACCCGCACAATACCAGTCCTCAATTTTTGAGATCGAGGACTGACCCTATTGAGCTTGGGACAGAATACCGAACCGACCCAATGGGTTCGGTTTAGTTAGGTTAAGGGACCAACGGATAATTTTTATTTCATTTTTTATATTCCTTAAAAAGCGATTGAGGACTGGACTGACCTAATGGATTCGGTTTGGTTTCAAGGTCAACTTAGGACTAACTAGTAATTTTTTATTTCATTTTTTGTACTCCTTAAAAGGGCAACCGAGGACCGTATCAACTCAATGGGTTCGATGATGAGTGAGGTCAGCTAAGAAAGGTAAGCGATGATGGTCAAGTGGGGTGAGCGTCGAACAAAATGAGTATTGAATGTTGAGTGGGGAGTAATAAGCCAAGTGAGCATCGAGCGGCGAGCAGTGCAAGTGACCCAAAGCAAGCGAGGTGAATGTCGAGTGGCGAGCGGAGAAGTTGTTTCCTTCGATTTTGGCAAATTGAAGACTAAGAGGACAAATAAGACAAAAGATAACAAATACTAGAGGAGTTGTTTATACATTTTTGGGTGCCGAGAGGACTTCTTAAAAAACATTTTCTTCATTTATAAATTATGACTATTGACACCGTAAAAGACATTAAAAATTTAAGTTATTAAAGAATAATGTAAAATTACTTGAATTCCTCACTAAAGAGTTGTTTAATGCTGTTGATGCCGTTTATTTTAAGATTTTCTTTATATAAAAATTATAAATAATATATTAGATATATATATATATTTAAGGTGGGTCCGGATTGGACCGACTCGGAACTTTCAGAACCAAGGACCGACTTGCACGTGTATTGGTCCAGGAATTTTAGGACCAAGGACCGACTCAGTCTCCCTGAGAATCGGACTAGGACCAACATGGTTGGGCCGGTCTAGGGTCTATTGACACCTAAATTTTGACGACCCATTTATTCATTTATTGCATTAAAAAATTGGGGATTAATTTTAACCCCTAAAAGATATAATTTAATTGCATAACATATGGTCATTAGGAGCATATTTCATTTAATTGCATATTTGCTGGGCTGGCGGTGAATGGATTTTGGTGAATGGCTTTGAATATTGAAGCCCACAAGAGCATTAAACTTTGGATAAGTCAATAATTCCTCCATGGTGATTGATATTACATGGGTGTCCTAAATTGTTAAAAGACAATTAAGAAATTTCCAGCATATTGGCACCGACATATTTGTGCATTTAAGGGAACCAATGCAAAGGAAGGACAGCATGTAAGCGGCCACCGATTCGTACATGGAGAAGCCCATCCACATGAAGGAAAATTATGCGCTTACCATAATTCGGTCAACATGGGGAGCAAGAAATTGACCAACATTATTTTAAGATAAAATAATTTATCTGGTCCGATTCATACAATATGCACAAAGGAAATTTGAAAGATCAGCATGAGAAGGGAATGTTGGGCACGTTCTACAATGCGGGCACACGGATTTGCCAAAAAGATATATCCCTGCAGAGAAGGCATTCGGTTAATGAGGAAAAGAAAAGGAGATAAAATATATTTCAAAGTATGCACAAAAGGAAACAAAATATGCTTTCTTTCCCTAATAGTTCAAACTCTCTCCCTATAAAGGACCTTCGCAGACGAAGAATAGAGGAGACCACACATGTTGATACATATGGCCACATTGAGGGGGAGCAATTCTGAATTCACAGAGACACACACGTGAGATAAGAGAGAGATAGAGTGCTCCACCAAGCTTGGTCGAGATTCCCTTGCCATGTGAGTCCCACTAGCCACATCGCCGTGCTCTCATGCTCGCAACGCTACCCCACACTGCGAGACCACCACCGAGACAGGCTGTTGCACTAGCATCCTTAGCTACTTCGTGATCCCCTCTGATGAAGCATCCGCGAGCCACGAGTCCCAGCAATTCAATCCTACAATTTGCTCCACCTTGACGCTCATCCAAGCAACATGTGGCGGTGGGTACATTGAAAATATTTATAAAGATGTGTGCTGATCAAAGAAGCAGAGAGCACATCCACACGTCTGAAGAAAGGATTCCACCGCACATGAATTGACTCCGCTCTTGATGATCCCGAGTGTGATTTGCAAGCCACGGTGACCATCCCCACTCCTACCGTCCAACAAGTCCAAATTTGGAAACACGTGACATCAAGAGCTAGCTAAGAATTTTGGTTAATTTGGTTCCCATATATTCTGTTGCCATTCCTTGAAATATTCTAATGTTGGTTGAATTCCTTGATATAAAAAAACGACAGTCACATTTGGGAGGAAACGTAAAAAAAAAAAAAAAAATCTTTCTTCTTTTTCTCTTGTAGGTCAACGGAAGATCAATACAAAGGGAAGTCGATACCCTGAGAGAGGAAGCAGAACGGTGATTTTTCGCTTGGTTTGTCAGTCCTTGCAGCGAAACCATAATCTCCAGCAATTCCATTCCGGTGAGCAACTTCCAGCAAAGTCCAAGCACTGCTCAGCGAGACACAGATTTCCCATTGAATTTCATCTGAATCTAGCAAGCGAAGCCAGTCAAAATTTCTCCACTGTCTGGACCTTGAGGAGGGTACACGTAGCAAGGGAATCTCCACTTAGTCATCATCCTCCACCATAGATCTTGGTGCATATATATAAAAAGAAAACAGAGAAAGGTTTACACCTGCTCCTAATCGTCTTCACAAGTTCCTAGTGTTGCAAGCATTTCGAGAAGTCTCTACCGTAAGGCTGGGAGTTAGCCGTGCACCTCCCCACCGCCTCGTGAGCCATCACTTGTCTCAAATCATCGAGGCATCACCGTGAGTCCAACATCTCGGCTGCTGTTCGAGCTGAATCACCGTCTGCAGCGGATCGCCACCACGATCCAGTGCTACTGTTGCCCGCTGATTGCGATCCTGGTCCGATTGTGCAAAGTCCAAATTTGGAAATCAATATTCAGATTAGGTAAGAATTTTGTTTTATTTGATTTTCGAATATTTTGTTTCATTATTTGAAATATCTGTTGATGCACATGATGGAAATTCCTGATATACTATGATATATGTAATTTTGAGTGGCCTTCTAAATTGGGAAATCTTCCTAGTTTCGTAACGTATGTATGATTGACGATCCGATTTCACGCTTGAAATACGACTCCGCAATTGTACGGAAAATCGTCAATCCAATCTCACACTCGAGATATGATTCGTGATTTTATTTAAAAATTGGCCAATCCGATCTCATGCACGAGATACGATATGTCAATTTATTTCCCAAAATTAAATGGACGTGGATGATATCTTGCTTGATTTGGTGCCGTGCTGTTCTTGATGCCTTTATTTGTTTGCTCCCGTAAAGGAAAAAGGAAAGAATCCAAAAAACATTTGAATTAGATTAGGTTTCATGTTAGAATATTTTTTTAGGTTATTTTGCATGTTTAGAATAGAAATTTATTTATTTCAAATTCCTTAAATAAAAATCCAAAAAAGATGCATTCATTTAGGATGTTAGTTTAATTTTTGCATGTTTAATTATGGACAATTTTAAATTTCGAAATTAATAATAAAAAAACAAAAAAAATCATCATGCATATGTCTTGTAGAATTAGGCATATTTTGATTCATTGCATATTTAAAATCACATGTTTCATTTTAAGTTTAAATCAATTTTTAGATAGTTGCATCCTAGGTTAGAGATTGTTAAGTTAAGATAATATCTTAGTTTAAATTAGGGTTTAGTCCGGTTAATCCTTAATATAAGTTGGATAGAATCTTAATCTAGCTAGATAATTTTGGCATTATTCTAATATGGAAAATTAAAAAATCTTAGAATAAATTAATTTCATTCTTTAGATAGACAGCATTCATATTTTATTTATTTATGTAGTTTAAGCCATATTACTATGTCATATTATTTCATGTTAGATTAGTAGCATTGCATTGCATATTGCATGATTTTCATTAAATAAGTGAAAAAAAAAAACAAAAATTGCTTGTTAATTAGAAATCATATCTAGGTTATGATGTGAATTCGATTTAACATTGCATATGCTTTCGTTGCTTTGAGGTAAGTTCTTGCAATTTATTCATTGCTTTATTGGGTATTAAATTGGTAGTTTGCGCACCCGCATGATCACCTCACATGTTAGGAAATAGATTTAAAATCAATTTAAGCTGTGTGCAAAAAAATTTTCAAAATAAAAGAAATGGTATTGAAATGGCGTTAGAGAAATCTAGCGTAACCAAGTCCCAAAACTTATAAATCTCTAGTTCGTAGAAGTAAAATAAATCTCCCGTTACTTTACTTGGGTTTCTAATCTACCCACCAAAAATAGATTAATGGCGACTCTCAATTGAAAAATCAATTGCATGTTAAGAACTTGAAACTAAGTTGCGAATTGGTATGGGCTTGAGAGAGTCCGAGTTAAGTCTAGGCTTAACAATCCATTAGTTCAAACCCTAGGTGCTTTACACCTGAAAATTTGGTTGCGACAGCTTGACAACTCCGCTGGGGACTTGAGTTGAAACTCTTAGTGAACTTAGACCAATTTTCTTTTAAAAAAATACTTTTGTTTGGCAGAGAGGATCCAGGTACGTCCCTAACATTTATGTGTTAAATGTTCTTATAGATTGGGAGGTATAAGGGGAGTAGTGATTGCTAACCCTTGTCTTGCAGGTTGGAGTTGAGAATGAATGTTTTAGATTTAAGTTATTGAAGTGTTGTTTGATATAAATTGTTGTGCATGCCTTGCATTTGCACTACACTCTTGCACACACAACCTGCCACCGGACTTGGGCCGCATAGAATCATTTAGGATAGTATTGAGATGGATACCACTTTGATCGCATGCTCGTGGTACGAGTCACCCATCTCAATCCTGAAGTTTCTTTCATAGTGTCAAGAGTACCCACCTCGATCCGCATGCCCGTGACCTGGGTTGGCTCATTGACCAAGCCGGAGTCATGAGGACCCGACATAGTCCACAAGCCCGTGGCTAGTCTGATCATCATTGTGGCTCCACCTTGATAAGCCTTATAGACTAGAAATCAAACCACTTATCATGCGCATGTCTATGTGATTGCCGTCGATTTGTCTTGGTGAAGTAAGTCTTCTATCCCTATACTAATGCAATTTACTTACTTTGTCATACTCGTGGTCAGTCCATGACAATCTAGGTCAATCATTGATTTAATTCATTTGAAATGAGGAAATTGCCATGCAATGCAATGAATCATTTGGAAAATAACAAAAAAATTTGGAGAATTTGTTTTCAATTCATGTCTAGGAAATTTGGTCTTGTTAGGTGTCTATCTTTATTTTCCTAGTCCATTTTTAGGAAATGCCCTTCTTGTACGAACTTTTCATGAATAAATGAAAAAAATGGAAAAATCAATTAGATCATTGTCATGGATTGACTTTCTATTTACCCTCATTCTTACATGTTCCCATTCATTTGAATTAGGTGATTATGGAACGATCCCGCTCACCCATCCGTTCATGATCAAGAGCCAAAATGATGGATCAAGAAGAGCTTATCTCATCAAGCAAAAGTGTCATGATCTATCTTTAGTGAGAAATTGCAACTCCAAAAAGAGAGCCAAGAAGACTTTTTGACCATCATATTTTCCTGAGGTAGCCGAATTTGATGCCACCATGAAGAGACTAGTGACATATCCTAGAGTAGAAGAATATCGACTTGAAGGGTTGTATCACAAGATCAAGGAGGGTGAAGAATTCAAGTATACATGATTCATGGTTCTAAGTAGTTTGATTTCCTCATTTAATTAGGGGCATGCACCTTCCCCTGCGTGGGAATTTTTATTTCTTTTTAGGGATTGATTTCAATTTCTTCTATGCTTGAACAATACATTCCAATAAATGTAATTCGATTGATGAACATCAATAAAATTACAAGTTTTGTTTTGAGAACATGATGGGGTACACCAAACCAGTCCGATGATGATATCCAATAATAAAAAGAAAATATCATCCATGGAGAAATTCCGAAGACTAGGCTTCTTCATGCCTCCTCATAAAAAAATCCTAGAAAAAAAAGAATAAAGCCAAAAAATCATTTTTCAAGTCATTTCCAAAAGCATGCATTAAATTAGCCTTGTTTAATTTTCTAACTCATTTACTTCATGTTTTAGAGCATTACTTTCTTGTTCTGATATGAAAATGGCGCATCAGATGACAAATTGGGGGCATGGTGGCGTGAATATAATTAATTTTTTGATTTAGTGATTGGGGCACTGGAGATAAAATCTCGATCCGAACCAAAATGGATGTGCAATTTGAATTTACTTTAATGTTGCATAGTATCATATTCATGCATGTTCTTTTGTGGAGGGGCATAAGCGGATTTTCACTTTTGATTGATAGAGACAATCCAAGGACATCCATTGCTGAGACAATCCCTTTATGGAGTAATCCCTTGAATGAATGCTTAAAACCATGTTTTGAGTGCAATAAATTGTTTGTTTTGAAGTCACAAAAGCTTTTCATGCTTAAAGTTGCTGGATTCTTTTGAAAAGAGAATTTTCACATTAATTTAGCTCATCAATTTCATGTGGAGATTTGTCAAGATAGACAACTCAATGGAGTGACTTCAATGCTTAAGAATGCTGAATGAGACTATCGAGATGATGAAAGGCAAGCCTTATCCTATACACAGTCCCTTACTTATACACTTATGAGATGAATGTAGAAAGTTTCATATCTGCAAGGTAAAAAGTTCTCTTACAAAAGGTACAATGACTAAAATGATGAGGAGCAATTCATTTCTCTATCCCAAACATAGTAGATGATCCATTGTGTAACCTCTTTGAGCCCCATACACTTGTAGAAATTCTTTCAAATTACCCCAATCAAGAACCACCCCACATTGGGGCAAATTGGAGGGTAAGACAGCACCATAAGGTGAAGAAAATGGATTGAAATTTTCTTACTTTCACTCGCATCAATTTTCAAGTCATGCTATTACATTGAATTCATAGGGTAATTTAAGTGCCTTAGGATGACGAAGAGCATTTTTTTCTCTATCCTACATACTTATATCTTTTGCATAGCCCACTTGAGCCTACAATTTCATTTCTTTAAACCTAGTTGGTGATCATCCCCCACACTAGGGCAAGGCAAAAGGCAAATGAAGACTCTTGAAAGTTCGAGTGTCATTCAAAGTGTAAATGCTTGATGCATGCATTGTGCACAAGAATTGAAATCAAAATAGAACTAAGGGGCATGAAAAAGCAATGTGTCTGGTAAAAGCAAGGCCAATGCCATGAAAAAAAGTGAAAAAAAAAAGAATAAGAACTAGGAGCATGAAAAAGCAGTGTGCATGGTAAAAGTAAGGCCAATACCCATAGATGAAAAAAAGAGTCAAGATAGGTGACTGTCAATTGCAAGAATTGAATCCCAATGGAGCAATATTCAAAGAACTCAAATGTTGAGTTTTTACAATCAATAGGGCACTTCATAAAGACAATCTCTGATGGTGAAGAAGAAAACTTGTGGCAAAGCCAAGATGATCATCAACTCTCACCCTTTACACACATTTTGAGCCTAATAATCCTTTTGTATCTCAACCCATGAACCCAGCCTACGTTACATCCCTTACAAAGTCTCTTCTAATTAGGACACTTGAATTAATATAGGAGTTCATATGTTTATAAGCATTGCTCGAAGAAATGCGAGCAAGATTATTTCTTTCTCATTTTGCAGGGTTCTTGACTTGTAAACCCGAATATGATTATAAAATTGTTTTTCAATTAGCCTTGACTCAAAGAGTCCATTTGTTAAGCCATTGACCAAGCCCACATTACGGTCCCTATTAAAGACCTCTCAAATTGGTAAGGTCGTACTGCTTGCGAGAATACTTTGATCCTTGTTGGTATAATGACAGTGAGATAGAGTAATTCTCATAAAATAGCCTCTAAATGAGAGTGAGTGAAAGTCATTTCTAACTGAAAGTCTCTCAATTAGTATTCTTAGAAAATCTATGTCACGAGTGAAAATTATCTTGAACAATGAATCTCTCTAGTGGAAATTTGGGTGATGCAAAAGTCATTATGCATAAATCTTGATTGAATTGATAAAAACTTCTGTAGATTTTGAAATGTGCATTCAAGAATAGCCTTAATTGCATATTTCTTTGATAAATGCAATTTTGCTCTAAATCATGTTTGATAGGTAATGTTTTCTTAAAGACCCAAGAACTCGACATTCAGGTTCATTTTAGAATGCCTCGTGATATTAAGAGATGAGAAGCCTTCATGAACATTCAAGGTGTATCCTTGATGTTCCAAAATTTATTTGTACCAGGAGGTGAAAGACCTTCATAGGATATCTAAATTTTAGAAGACATATCCCTAAGAATTGGAGATATCATCAAGTAAGTATATCTCTGCCCATATACTTGTCATTGTGCTGGTAATCCCTCTCAAGTGCATTGACACTTGACTCGGTCAAGCTGTCCATTTATATTGACCTGGTGTGCTTTCATAGCCCGGAGTTCTTTTATCGACCCGGCGTGCTTCCATAGCCTGGTGTTCCTTTTCATGACCCAGAGTGCTTTCGTAGCCTAGAGTTCATTTTCATTGACTTGGCATGCTTCCATAACCCAATGTCTCCTTTTATCGACCCGGCGTGCTTCCATAGCCTAGTGTCCTTTATATTGACTTGGCATGCTTTTGTAACCCAGAGTCTTTTCATCCAACGTGCTTCCATAGCCCGGTGTCCTTTATATTGATCTGGCATGCTTTTGTAACCCAGAGTCTCTCTTTATTGACCCAGCGTACTTTTGTAGCCCGGTGTTTATTTATATTGACTTAGCGTGCTTTCATAGCTTAGGTTTCCTTTTATTAACATGGTGTGCTTCCGTAGCCCGATTTTCTTTTATTGACTTGGCGTGCTTTCATAGACATATCCCGTATAGCGACACTTGATTGAGTTGTCCCCCAAAGATTTTTCTCCAGATTCAATTTGATTAAGGCGACCAAAGAAATGTTCGGGTCTTGATCAGATGATCTATGTTGCAATGCTAGGCGACCAAAGAATGGTTCGATACCTAGCCAAGCAAAACATCCGTTTAGGTGACCGTAGAATGGTATGGGTCATAAATAACATTTATTGCTTTAACAGGTGACCGTAAAATGGTACAGGTTTTAGAAAAGCAATTTTCCCATTCAGTCGACCGTAGAATGGTAGGGGTCCTTGAAAACACCTATTCCTTATTTAGGTGATTGTAGAATGGTACGGGTCATGGAAAGTGAATCTCCATTTAAGCAACCATAGAATGCTACGAGTCCAAGACAACACTTATTTCTTCATATGGGCGATTGTAGAATGGTATGGATCTTAGAAAATGAATTCTTGTTTAGGCGACCGTAGAATGGTACGAGTCTTGGGAAAGCAGTCTCTTTGTAAAATCATGTTACTATTCTAGGCAACTGTAGAATGGTACGGGTCCTGAACATGTAACACCAACTACCTTGAACTACTCTATCCTCATTGAAGATAAGTTATTCTAGGTAAGTTCATTTATCATTTGCATTAGCATTTCCATACATCATATAAATTTTATTTAGAAATGGAATTCATTTTCCAACAAAAAAATTCATTCAATGCATATGCATAGCCAAAATTTAGGTCTCAATTTGTCTTTGAAGGCAACATTTTCGAGCTCACCTTCAAAGAGAGGCAGTTGTTGGCACCTAAATTTTGGCGACCCATTTATTCATTTATCACATTAAAAAATTAGGAATTAATTTTAACCCCTAAAAAATATAATTTAATTGCATAACATATGGTCATTATGAGCATATTTCATTTAATTGCATATTTGCTGGGCCGGCGGTGAATGGATTTTGGTGAATGGCTTTGAATATTGAAGCCCACAAGAGCATGAAACTTTGGATAAGTCAATAATTCCTCTATGGTGATTGATATTACATGGGTGTCCTAAATTGTTAAAAGTCAATTAAGAAATTTCCAGCATATTGGCACCGACATATTTGTGCATTTAAGGGAACGGATGCAAAGGAAAGACAGCGTGTAAGCGGCCATCGATTCGTACATGGAGAAGCCCATCCACGTGAAGGAAAATTATGCGCTTAGCCATAATTCGGTCAACGTGGGGAGCAAGAAATTAACCAGCATTATTTTAAGAGGAAAGAATTTATCTGGTCCAATTCATACAATATGTACAAATGAAATTCCAAAGATCAGCATGAGAAGGGAATGTTGGGCACGTTCTACACTCCGGGCACACGGATTAGCAAAAAAGATATATCCCTACAGAGATGGCATTCGGCCAATGAGGAAAAGAAAAGGAAATAGAATATATTTCAAAGCACAAAAGGAAACAAAATATGCTTTCTTTCCATGATAGTTCAAACTCTCTCCCCATAAAGGACCTTCGCAGACGAAGAATACAGAAGACCACACATATTGATATATACGGCCACATTGAGGGGGAGCAATTCTGAATACATAGAGACACACGTGAGATAAGAGAGAGATAGAGTGCTCCACCAAGCTTGGTCGAGATTCCCTTGCCATGTGAGTCCCGCCAGCCACATCGCCGCTCTCTCATGCTTGCAACGCTGCCCCACACTACGAGGACCACCACCAAGATGGGCTGCTGCACTAGCATCCTTAGCTGCGTCGTGATCCCCTTTGATGAAGCATCCGCGAGCCACAAGTCCCAACAGTTCAATCCTACAATTTGCTCCACCTTGATGCTTATCCAAGCAACATGTGGCGGTGCGTACATTGAAAAATTTATAAAGATGTGTGCTGATCAAAGAAGCAGAGAGCACATCCACACGTCTGAAGAAAGGATTCCACCGCACATGAATTGACTCCGCTCTCGATGATCCCGAGTGTGATTTGCAAGTCGCGGTGACCATGCCCACTCCTGCCATCCGACAAGTCCAAATTTGGAAACACATGACATCAAGAGCTAGCTAAGAATTTTGGTTAATTTGGTTCCCATATATTCTGTTGCCATTCCTTGAAATATTCTAATGTTGGTTGAATTCCTTGATATAAAAAAAAACTATAGCCCAATTGGGAGGAAACGTAAAAAAAGAAAAAAAAATCTTTCTTTTTCTCTTTGAAGGTCAACGGAAGATCAATGCAAAGGGAACTCGATACCTTGAGAGATGAAGCAAAACAGTGATTTTTGGCTTGGTTTGTCAGTCCTTGTAGCGAAACCAGAATCTCCAGCAATTCCAGGCCGGTAAGCAACTTCCAGCAAAGTCTAAGCACTGCTCAGCAAGACCCAGATTTCCCATTGAATTTCATCTGAATCCAGCAAGCGAAGCCAGTCAAAATTTCTCCACCGTCTGGACCTTGAGGAGGGTACACGTAGCAAGGGAATCTCCACTTAGTCATCATCCTCCGCCACAGATATTGGTGCATATATATAAAAAGAAAACAGAGAAAGGTTTACACCTGCTCCTAATCGTCTTCACATGTTCCTAGTGTTGTAGGCATTCCGAGAAGTCTCTACCATAAGGCTGGGAGTTAGCCGTGCACCTCCCCACCGCCTCGTGAGCCATCACTTGTCTCAGATCATCGAGGCATCACCGTGAGTCCACCATCTGGGCTGTTGTCTGAGCTGAATCATCGTCTACAGCGGATTGCCACCACGATCCACCGCTACTGTTACTTGCCAATTGCAATCCCGGTCCAATTGCGCAAAGTCCAAATTTAGAAATCAATATTCAAATTAGGTAACAATTTCATTGTATTTGATTTCCGAATATTTCGTTTCATTATTTGAAATATCCGTTTACACACATGATGAAAATTCCCGATACGCTATGAGATCTATAATTTTGAGTGACCTTCTAAATTGGGAAATCTTCCTAATTTTGCAATGTACATATGATTGACGATCCGATTTCACGCTTGAAATACAACCCGCAATCGTACGGAAAAATCGTCAATCTGATCTCGTGCTCGAGATATGATTCATGATTTTATTTAAAAATTGGCCAATCCGATCTCATGCACGAGATATGATATGTCAATTTATTTCCCAAAATTAAATGGACATGGATGATATCTTGCTTGATTTGGTGCCGTGCTGTTCTTGATGCCGTTATTTGTTTGCTCCCGTAAAAGGAAAAAATAAAGAACATTTGAGTTAGATTAGGTTCATGTTAGAATATTACTTTTTTTAGGGTTATTTTGCATGTTTAGAATAGGAAATTTATTTATTTCGAATTCCTTAAATAAAAATCCAAAAAGATGCATTCATTTAGGATGTTATCTTTTTTGCACGTTTAATTATTGGACAATTTTAAATTTGGAAATTAATAAAAAAACAACAAAAAATCATCATGCATATGTCATGTAGAATTAGGGCATATTTTGTACGTCATTGCATATTAGGGTAAAATCACATGTTTCATTTTAAGTTTAAATCAATTTTTAGATAGATTGCATCCTAGGTTAGAGATTGTTAAGTTAAGATAATATCTTAGTTTAAATTAGGTTTAGTCCGGTCTAATCCTTAGTATAAGTTGGATAGAATCTTAATCTAGCTAGGTAATTTTGGCATTATTCTAATATGGAAAATACCAAAAATTATCTTAGAATAGATTAATTTCATTCTTTAGGACAGATTGCATTTTATTTATTTCATGTAGTTTAAGCCATATTACTATGTCATATTATTTCATGTTAGATTAGTAGCATGCATTGCATATTGCATGATATTCATTAAATAAGTGAAAAATAAAAATAAAATTGCTTGTTAAATAGAGATCATATCTAGGACTATCGATGTGAATTCCGATTTAACATTACATATGCTTTCGCTACTTTGAGGTAAGTTCCTGCAATTTATTCATTGCTTTCATTGACTATTAAATTGGTAGTTTGCGCACCCGTATGATTGCCTCACATGTTGAGGAAATAGATTTAAAATCACTTTAAGCTGCGTGCAAAAAAATTTAAAAAAAAATGGTACCGAAAGGGCGTTAGAGAAATCTAGCGTAACCAAGTCCCCATACCAAAATCTCTAGTTCGTAGGAGTAAAGTAAGCCTCCCGTTACTTTACTTGGGTTTCTAATTGACCCACCAAAAATAGATTAGTGGCGACTCCTGATTGAAAAATCAATTGTATGTTAATAACTTAAACCAAAGTTGCGAATTGGTATGGGCTTAGGAGATTCCAAGTTAAGTTTAGGTTTAACAATTCATTAGCCATCCCTTAGGTGCTTCGCACTTGAAAATTTGGTCGCGACAAGATCGGTTTAGGGTTGACCCTGGATTGATGCTCTCCCCTAGCCATAACACATTAGATAAGTTTGACTTAGGCTTTAATGATTTCGGGCTTGATTCAATCCTAAGGAATTTGAGCTTATTTTATCGCTTGGGCGAAATTTGTTCTTTAGTGGGTTAGCCTTATTAAAAGATGGGGTCTAATGTAATGGCCCAAGTAGTGACTCGAGCCCACAAGTCCATTCATGCCCAAGATTTCCATGTCAACCCACCGAGTCCATATTTCCAGAATATTATAATAATATTTTTTATTAATAAAAAACTTTAAATAATTCTGAAATTTTTTAATATTTGCTAAAAATTAGGAAAAATCTAAAAATTAGTGTCGAGTAGTTTCTCTTAAAATATGTTAAAATTCTTGTTAAAAAATTATGCTCAAAATTAAAGAAGCTTATAGAACAAGGTTTAAATGTTCTTACATACAAATGCTAGGTTGCCATTTACACATTTTTATTTCAATTATGACGTGATTGGCACACTTTTGATACGTTGATTATCATTTCCCTTTAGCCTAGTTTATATTGGCATTTTTCTTATTGATTCTTGCTTTATCTTACAATTTATTTAATGCTTTTTTAACTGTTGATTGTTATTTTAATAATTGTGCACTTGCATAATCAACTTATGTGTTAATGGATAGATTTAAAATCTATTGGGATTGCTGGATCTCCAAAAATCGGATTCGACACTAAATCGAACCCCTAAACTTGTGCGGAAGACGAGCTCGGGAAAAAACATGTATCACCGCTCTTAAAGCACACCACGGAATCGAGCGTACCTTATTAGCTATAGATTAAACACCAACGCCAATATGAGGAAGAGAAACCGATCCCGTTCGATCCGACGACGTCAATTGCCTTTGAAGGGAAGATGGCATCGCCTTGTCCTTACTGTTTTTCTTTTGGAGGGAGAGAGGAAGGAGGAACGTACATAAAAATGCCAAAAGGTACATTCCTCCCTCTCTCTTCTCCCTTATATATGTCCCCTCCAAAAAAGAAACGTATCCCTTCATCATATCTCTCCATCCATGGGCCATAATCTTGTGGGTCAGGCTTTTAGGCCCAACATGGGCAGACATGCCAACTTAGGCCCATCACTTTAATAAAGCTATCATCTCCCACTCGCACATGGTGGGCCGAACAAGATTCTCTTTACCTCTCTTCAGCATTCATACCGATGAATAATTTGTGTGACCAGCATACTTTGAGAGCTCGTTTTTATACATCTGTTAGGAATATATAGCAGCTCATAATGGGCATCACACCTTGAGTAGATTTAGTATGCAGTACCCTAGATCGATCACATTTATATCTCTCTTGATTTCTTTTAAACAATGATATATATTGTATTCACGATTACGATTATCCCAAAGACACTCATAATTGATCGACCAGTGAATACAAAACTACAATGTGATTCTCCAAAATCGATCTTCCTCTTTCCTTCAAACTCTCAATTTCAGTTCAGCTTGCTTTTCTATAAATGTCCCATTAGATCGAATCAACTCATGACCATTGGCAACATCCTAAGATAGCAAACGCTAAGTAGAAATCTTGAGAATAAGTAAAAGTCATGAGGGCACTAAAATTGAGGAACTCTTTTCCTCAAGAGTCTCACACGGCATAAAAGTTGAGATCAAACTTTTGCCACTCTTATTGGTCGTCTTTTGCATACGTAGTATGAAATACGTATTACGATATTAACTCATTTCCCATGGAGCGTATGTCTACACCTTCAATACCGTACATATGATAGTTCAGACATACCCAATGTCTAATTTGAGTTCACATATCTACTCATTCATAAAATTCATCATAACTCACATCTGGCATCTTAGACAGATAAAGTAAAATATGTGGGGTATTTTACTTTCGGATATAGTAAATATTATGTCCTCATCTTAACACTCGTTAATGCGACATATGTATTTTAAGCTTAAGCTATCGATTATCACTTAGATAATAAGCTTAAAAACAGTCTCATCTCTATTTATCACACAAGTAAATAGAGGCGATTACCTGTCTGAGTGGGCCAATCTTATATCTATCCGACATACTTTCTCAACTTAAAGTAATGCATTGAGCATTAAGATGCATAAAGATCAAATAAAAATTCATAGGCATTAATAATGAAAAACACAAGTTTATTGATGTGAACAACTCAGAAAATTACAAAGTATCAAGTACATCGACTCACGCAATCCTAGAGATTTTACATGACCACAAAACACATCTCTAGGTATTGGCTTTGTCATAGGATCTGCTGCCATTCTATGCGTAGATATGTACTGTAAGTTCACATCCTTTCGTGTAACCATATCTTTGACAAAGTTATACTTGATATCTATATGTTTGGTCTTGCCATGATATTTTGGATCTTTGGTGTACGCTATAGTTGCTTGGCTATCACAGTTAACCAATAATGGATTTGTAGCTTTCTCAATAACACCTAAATGATCCAAAAATCTCTTAAGCCAAACTCCTTCTTATACCGCTATTGATAATGCCACGAATTCAGCTTCCATCGTGGACAAGGCTATACACGATTGCTTCTTATTGCTCTATGATATGGCGCCATTGTTCAGTAAGAAAGCAAATCCAGAGGTAGATTTTCTTTCATCTAAATCTCCTCCCCAATCAGCATCTGAATAGCCTTCAAGTCGCAGATCCTTTCCTTAGTAATTCAACTTGTAATCAGCAGTTCCCTTTAGATACCTCAGTATTCTTTTAACGGCCTTCTAATGTGCTTGACTTGGGTTGGATTGGTATCTACTCACCATTCCAACTGCAAAACATATGTCAGGTCTTGTACACATTATAGTGTACATCAAGCTCCCAACAGCACTAGCATAAGGAACATGTTTCATTTGTTCCTTCTCTTGTGGAGTCCTTGGACACAGTCTATGGCTCAATCATTCACCTTTTGCAATAGGAATGTCTATGGGTTTACAATCTTGCATACGAAATCGTTCAAGAACCTTATTTATATATGTTTCTTGCGAAAGAGATAACGATCTCTTGAAATCTTAACTCCAAGAATGTATACAGCCTCACCCACATCCTTTATCTCAAAGTTGGAAGACAACTAACTCTTGACAAAAGTATTAATAAACTCCATATTGCTTTCGGCAATTAGTATATCATCAACATATAATGATATGATCACTAATTGATCCTTGGATCTTTTGATATATACACAATGATCCTCATCAATCATTGTAAAATCATATGCCATTATGGCATTATGAAAATGTATATACCATTATCTCGATGATCGCAAGGCCATATGTCGACCTCAAAAGTCGACATACCTTTTCTTCTTGGCCTTCTTTAATGAAACTGAGTTGTTCCATATATATTTCTTCCTCTAATTCTCCATTGAGGAAAGCAGTCTTTAAATCCATTTGATGTAACTCAAGATCCATACTAGCCACCATTGCCAGAATAATGCGAATCGGGGTAAATCTCACTATAGGAGAAAATGTTTCTTTATAATCAATTCCTTCTTGTTGGTTATACCCCTTTGCCACAAGGCGAGCCTTGTGCCTTTCTATTGAGATATTAGCTTTTCGCTTTATTTTGAGAACTCACTTGTTCCTAATAGCTTTGCATCCCTTTGGAAGATCAACTAGTTCCCAAACTTGGTTTGACTTCATTGACTGAATCCATTTTTCCTTACTAGGGCAATTTAGAGCCTCATTAATATTTCTTGGCTCATCCTCATCTTGCGAAGCAATCACAAAAGTTTCCCCTTCAATGTCAAAACGTCGACGGGGAATACTTTGGCGACTTGTTCGCCGTATGGGAGATTGTACACTTTGCACATCATTCCCCATTATGCTCTCACTATGATTAGATAATGACGACGTTGTCTCATCATGTGGTTGCAATTGAGAATGAGTTGAATTCAATTCATCACTCCTCATATTACTCCCACTTGGACGAACTCCACTAATATCATTATCTTGATCCAAGGTTTTAAATAGGGAGTAATTTTCCCCTATTTCGCCCCTTCTTAGGAAATTCATCCTCAAAGAATGTGACATCCCGTGATTTAAATTCAGTTATACTCCCACTTTCCTGCTCACCTATGAACACATACCCTTTCGAGTGTTCCAAGTATCTTATGAAAATACTCATCTTTCCTCTAGGACCCAATTTCCCAAACTTCTGAGAGGACTCATGAGTATAGGCAGCACAGCCCCATGCCTTAAAAAAACTTAAGTCCGATTTTCTACCTATCCATAACTCATATGGAGTGTAAGTAACTGATTTGGAAGGCACTCGGTTAAGTATATAAGCAGCAGTTAACAATGCATCACTCCAAAAAGTGATAGGTAAGTTAACATGTGCCATCATGGATCTAACCATTTCCAGTAGGGTTCTATTTCTTCTCTCCACAACACCATTTTTTTTTTATGAGTATATGGAATAGACAATTGTCTTTTTATTCCTTTCTCATCACATAATTTTCTGAACTCATCGATAAATATTTTCGACCTCGATCGGATCTTAATACTTTTATTTTCTTATCGAATTGATTTTCTACCAAACTCATAAACCTCTTGAAACAACTTATTGCTTCAGATTTATGAGAAATCAAATAGACATATCCGAATCGAGTATAATCATCTATAAAAGTGATGAAATAAATAGCCCCATGAGTTCCTCTCACATTCATTGGACCACATACGTCGAATGGATTAAATGCAGAGGAAATTTAGCTGTTTTACCTTTTCTTAATGGTTTCCTTGTCGTTTTCCTTATAAGCAATGCTTACATATGGGCAAATCGACTTTTTCAATGTTGCCCAACAAGCCCTCTTTGGCTAGTCTATTCATACGTTGTTGGCCAATATGACCAAGTCTAGCATGCCACACATTCACATCATTATCATATGAATTAGGAGACGTGAGAAGGGAATAACAAATATTTGTATTAACATAATCAATATCTAATACAATGAAAACATCCAGAAAATAACCACAACCATAATAGTTTGTATCCAAATATAAATCTACACCTCTAATATGGAAGTTCATATTAAAACCTAACTTGACCAACACTAAAACAGACACTAAATTCCGACGAATCTCTAGAGCATACAATACATCATGTAGGAACAAAGTGCGTCCACCACGCATGTTTAGTTGGCAGGTGCCAATTCCTTTCACTTCAGCTCTGGAGTTGTTTCCCACATAAATCCACTTAGTTCCAGTTGGTACTCGTCGGAATTTCACGAAGTATCCTCTATCCTTCGCTACATGGTCTGTCGCTCCTGAATCTATAGTCCACAAAGGATTAGACTCAGTTAAGAATACAGAACTTGACACAAAAGTAAAGTTCTGAAAAGTACAAGGGGTGTATACCTTCTTTGGCTCACGACAGTCACGAGCATAGTGACCCTTCTTGTCACAGTTGTAACACTTCACCCTTGTAAGCTTCTTCATTCGAAGACGCTTTCCTCTTTCATGTTGGTTAAACTTAGGTTTCTTCCCGAAGGACTTGCTTCCTTGCCTTTCCCCTTATTAAACTAGTTAGGACGTTTGCGCTTGGAGCTCGAAGCTCCATGTGAGCTAGAACTAGCATGATAGATTTTAGCTTCCGGCTTAGCCGCTAAGAGGCGGTCCTCTTCCAACTCAAGATGACGCACTACATCCTCAAAGGTTTTGATATTATCATTATGGGTCAGGTGCACCTTCATATGCTTCCAACTCGAGGCAATGAACGAATCACTTGCTTGCACTTGCTGCTCATCGGTGAGGACATGGCTAGCATCTTTCAGCTCATTAATCATGTTTGACATCTTTCTAAGACGTTGCTTCATGGTCTAACCATGAGGCTTCTTATAAGAGTTAAACCTAATAGTGAGCTGCCTCAGTCCAGTCACCGAAGTATGACCAAATTTTGCTGCCAATGCTTCCCACATTTCCTTGGCATTCTCAAAACGCCTAAACTCTCGCATGATGTCATTTTCCATGCTACTCAGCAACGTAATGCGAGCAAGAGAGTTCTTTCTTTTCCATGCAGCAAAAGCTTCCTTATCTCTCTTGTGTTGTGTAGTGTTTCCTTCTTCAGATTCTACCATGGTCGGGTTAAGAGCTTCTAGTGCTTCTTGCTCTTCTAGCACATATTAGATTTTCATGTGCTAGATTTCATAGTTGTCACCATTGAGCTTTTCACCTTTGTTCAGCTCGGTAACTATGCTCTTTGTGGCTAAAGCCATTAATCTGAACACATCAGACATATATGCATTAATAATTAATGCCTATCATTTATGCATCCATTTTGCACAGACCCATCATATTAATGAACAATTTCAAGTAAGGTTTCAGAATCAAAATGTCACTATATTTCCAATCATCCTCCAAAAATCCTAACTTAAAACTATCATTAATATAATTGTCTTATGCAAAATAAATTTTATGAAGCTACAAACACTTCTATGAACTACCCACAACAATCAACAATAATAGAAAGCAAATAATATTTGACATCCTATAGAATAATAATGTTTTCACATAATACAACTAACATATCAGTTGCTATATCAACAACAATCAGGTAGTAAACATTAAATAAGACGTTCACAAAGCACACTTAATAAACACTAGCTAATACATTTAACACCAAGTTAATACACGAACTAGGAAAGATCATCTTTTATTCAATTTCTTGATCTTTTCCCTTGTAACAATCCAATAATATTCATTTATAAAATCCATCACAATTTTCTTATATGAAGCAGCATTGTTGACATCCTATATAAGATTCAACACTCCTTGCCATTCTGGTGGAAGGGTGTTTATGAAAAATCGCACCATTTCAGACTGTGGTATGGGATGACCATTCCATATAACCTTTTGAATTTTCCCATTGACTTCAAGGACGTGATCAATTAAGTTACCACTCTCCCATCGATGATCAGTCAGTTCAGCTATCAACTTAGAAAGCCTTTCCTTTTGTTCATCGGTAATTGCGCGAATAGGTGTGTGCAACTTCAGGGGAAGCATTATTCCTATAACAAATGCATAACAAATAAGGGATCACATATAATCCACATAAAATTAATTGGAAAAAGAAACACATTGTTTTCCTCATTTTTTTGGTCAACGGTTAAAGTCAACGGTCAATAGTCATCAACGGTCAACGGTTGTCGGGCGAGCCCGTTGGATGAGCCGGGTCAGACCTTTCGGACCGGACGGACCGGTTGGGCCAGTCGGACAGTTCGACCGGGTCGGATAAGTCAACTGGCACGTGCCATGCGTGTGCTCGGATGACGTCACGATGACGTCATCATGACGTCATCTAGGCACACGGGTGGCATGTGCCGCATCACGCACGCGCATGTGCACGCGTTGGTTATGCGCGCGAGGGCGATGCACGCGCCTTCCCCTGCAAATCGGCTCATGCACCAATTCGTTTCGGCTGCGCGTGAAGGTGCATCCGGCGGCCGTTGGTGGCGTTCCACCACTCGCCGCGCTCGTCTTGACGAGACCTTCCATCCAACGCCATCAGAAATCGATTTCAACTTACATAAACTCGAAAAAAGTGGATGAACAATGCTCGGGTGTTAGGATTTTTCACCCTAATCGGTGTTGGCCAATTATTTTCACGAAAAAATCAATAAGAAATCATCCATAAACATGAAAGGGTTGGGAAAAACATGGGAATGGATCGGGAAACAAGAACTACGGCTTTGATACCAATGTTGGGATTGCTGGATCCCCAAAAACCGAATTCAACACTAAATCGAACCCTTAAACTTATGCGAAAGACGAGCCTGGGAAAAAACATGTATCACCGATCCTAAAGCACACCACGGAATCGAGCGTACCTCGTTAGCCACAGATTAAACACCAACACCGATATGAGGAAGAAAAACTGATCCTGTTCGATCCGATGACATCAATTGGCCTTGAAGGGAAGATAGCATCGCCTTATCCTTACTGTTTTTCTTTTGGAGGGAGAGAGGAAGGAGGAACGTACGTAAAAATGCCAAAAGGTACGTTCCTCCCTCTCTCTTCTCCCTTATATACGTCCCATAAAAAAAAAAAATGTACTCTTCGTCATATCCCTCCATCCATGGGCCCAGTTGGCTAGTAGCACTCATTAAAAAAAATCGTTACAGCATTGTCGTGACTTGCCTTTTTCATCCGTAGAGGAAAAAAGAAATATATAGGTTTAAAGGTATATTCTAATATGGGCTAATAACCCTTGATTAGATGCGAGTTCTCCCAAATCCATAGCTTGTGCTACGTTGGATTTCATTTTTTGACTTCTTGACAATATAAATATTTCTAGAAGTCACCACTAGCCTATTAGGTTAGGTAAAAGCCAATCGACAGTGAGAGTGTCATCACAATTCCTGTGTAACCAGAGATTCTAGGATCAGGAACTACATTATGCTAATTTCTAATAGCACCCTCTGGGTACCTCTGACTTAGAAGGTTGTTAATTAAGTAGTCACATGGTCTTGATTGCCCATTATAATCCTAAAGGCATCAAAGTTGCTAAACTATCATGCAATTTTTTTTGTAGGGTTCGTTTTTATCAAAGGCTAAACTCATCCTAACCTATTCTAAGAAAGTGATAAATAACCAATTTATTGAAAGACATTTTGGTAAGCAAACACCAAAGTATCAAAGTGACTTTAAAGTAAACGTGGAAAAGAAAACCCGGTACAAGTTGGACAAAGAATATACATGGGCGATGTTATGAGCCTCAAGACATGATCCCCGTGAGCTAAAACCAAGTCATATTTAATTTCTTTCAGAAGGATACTCCACTAGAGCTAAGCTACATGTATACTAATTAAGTGAAACTAGGCCACATCTAATGCTAAAACTTAAAAAAATTAATGAAGACCTATATCCAAGCATTTTCTGATTTTTAATTTTTTTAATTATTTTCGAATTTTTATTTTTTAAAAAATATTTAAAAATCATTTTTATTTCCGGAATTAGGGACTCGGGCTGGTCTTACGAAGCTGGCCCCGAGGACTCAATTAGGGCCTCCTGTATAAAGCCCTCTCAAACTCTCCAGCCCATACTAAAACCTCATTTCTTTCAAAAATATTCTTGGCTGAACTCGGAAATACCAAAGACAAATCAAACCCAGCTCAACTTCAACACTCAAGCCAACTCTCCTTAAACCTACGGTTTATTAAGCCCATCTTCTTATCGCATTCTCTCTTGCCGCCTTCGAGGATTGTCCAGACACATTCAACCTACCCATCTTCGAGCCAGCATCAACCAGAAACGACGATCCTACGTCGTCGCTAGCCACCATTATCACGATCACCTTGCGACGCTATCGCCGACCATCCGAAGCCATTCGTTATTTACAGCCACAATATCCAGGAGGCCAACGGGAAATGAATATAACGCAGCAAATCTCAAGGAAAACTCATTGCAGATCACATATTTCTGAAGGAGTGCAAACTGACCATCTCAACCACCGTTGGCTGCCGACATCTCACACTTATAACCACAAAACAGCGAATATACAGAGTGCACGGACCGGAGAGACAACCCAACAGAATATCTTAGACTCCGAATGCTTCCTCGTTGGTGAGGACCACCAAGACACGTTAGAAAATTTGCAAAACGGATAGTGGGAACACAAAAAATAAAAATAAAAATGAATGTCCAGATTTGGTCCGATGATGCAAATGATGACCAACAAACAACAAGAGGTTTATAACACGTGAAACCTGCCTATACATATTCAAGAACAACTGCGAATCGGTAACGCAAGCGCCTAGGCTGGCTTGGACATATTGTCAAACGTGTGGTGAGCTTGGACTGGGGGAATGATATTAACCATTTTTTAGGACTCGAACTCAGCGCCAAACTCAAAGAAATCGTCAAAAAGCACCGGAAATCAACCGCATTAGCTCACTCAAACCCGGCATGCGTGTGGACTAACAAAAAGAACAAGTGTCGGCTTCCGATTGGACCAAAACATGGCAGACCCGCAAGGGTTCACAGGGATAAGCGTTTGAAACGAGGAAGTCCCTACTTGACTTCGGAGAACGCGACGGGATGGCGAGCTCGGGATGAATCGAGCAATGGCTGACGGCCCCTGCAATGTTTCCGAGGCGAGATCCTTGGTAGAAGGGAGGTTCGTATTTGACTTACTATGGAATATCTTAATGTCGTGAGGGGTAAGGACTTAGGAGAGTTCACACCTGATGCCTTGACTAACTATACAAATGGAGGGAGTTTTCTTGACGTTGTTATCCAAATAGTATAAAGATAGAAGAATTTTTTCTTTTCTTACTTTCCATACCCATATATGATGTTATCCACAAGGAAAATGAGAAAAAAAAAAATTCATAATTTTCATATTATACTTTCCTTATTCATGGAATTATGTCGAGGAATCAGAAGTGTTTCATGCCATATTTTGATAAACCTTTTCCTAGCTAGGTACTCTAATTTCTTTTCTTTTTTTTTTTCAAAAAAATGAAATATAGATGAGCTAGATTTTGCTTTTAGCCACAACATATGGTTAGAATGATTTGAAGGAAAAAAAGTTAGCTCAAAGAACCTCGTCAACAAGCGAGACAGTTAGGGTGCGAATCATAACGCTTATTGGTTGCGGAAGAGGTTTTTCTTTTTTTTCCAAAAATAGTTCGTTTCTATTTTTATTCCAAGGAACAATTTTTGAGTATAAGAACCCGTTTAGTAATTACACAAAATTTCTACTTTTAGAATAGAAAAAGAATAGAAATGCATTTGATAATGCAAAGTTTCTTTTCGTATTTATTCGTTTTTTATTCTTGTTTACGAATCGCTAACTGCCAATTGCTAGTCGCCGCCATGGCCACTACCGTTGCATGATTGTCGGTCACCGTTCGTCACCACTGATCGTTGCCGCATAGCCCATTGGCTGCCGACGGCTGCCGGCCGTAGGGAGGTGATGGGCGGTGGTCATGCAGCAGTGGCACGTGGCGGGTGGCGACTGGTGACAGGCGGCGATGGCGAGCGGCGACCGGTGATGGGTGGCGGCTGTGGCATCCCAGAAATTCAAAGCTGAGCCTTAAGGTGTGTTAAAGTCTTTAGTTAGGCGATAGAATTTCCATGGCTTATGTTTTAGCCATTAGTCTTTTAAATTTGATGATTTGTGCTTATGATTGTGGAAGTTTAAATTTAATAGATTAATAATCTATGCTTGGCCATATGATTTAAATTTCAATGAGCAAAAATATCCTAAGACTTAGGCCAAGATTTAAAAATTAAAATTTAGAAATATTTATAAAAAGGAATTCAAAAAAAAAAGGGGGGGGGAAGAGGGTTATTTTTGGAATGGGCCTTGGACCCATTGGCCTAAAGCTTGGTGGGCCAAGCTTGTCGGCCCATTAGAGCCCAAGAGGAGGAATTCGACCAGCCCAAGGGAGTGGCCGGATGGGCCTAAGCCCAAGCCCATTCAAATTCAAATTAAAAACCCAAAATGACAAGTGGCAAGGGACAAGAGCATGCATTGGTGGGATTATAGGCAATCTCATGATTGCTAATCATGGGATTGAGGGGATATAAAAGAGAGAGAGAGAGAGAGAGCTCGAGCGGAAGGAGAAATCGAGAGGGAAGGAGGCGGAGCCGGAGGGGTGCCGGATCGTCGCCGTTCGTCGTTGCTTGCTCATCTTTAAGGCAAGTGGAGTCCATAACTTCTCTTGCATGTTTGTTGTGGTGTTTGCATGTTAGATTTTAGGTATGATTTGTGCGAAAAATCAAGGTAAGAGTTGGTTATTTGCAAACCGTGTGACTGTTCTTGTTCGGTTTGTTGGAGTCAGTAGCTTGTTCGAGTTTGCATGGGTTTTTAGAGTTCGATTTTGGCTTCGGTATCTTCATGAAAGTTGAAGCTAATGTCTTGTACTATGACATAGTAAAAATTCGTAGAAAACGATGGAGATTTGAGGGTCAAAAGTTCTATTGTACGGAGACTTTAGATCTGCGAAATTTTCACTGACCTCTTGTTGATTTCTTGATTGCATGTTGATTTCTGTTGGAGATCTCACTTTGTTGTCTTCTTGAAAGTTGTAGGAAACATCTTAAAATACAACATACTCAAATTTTAAGAGAAAAGAACAAGTGTAGCTTGGTGAATCGGCTAGATCTTGGAAATAATGGTTCTGGTGAAATATTTCGAGACACCCGAGACTTCATGGACTTAAATGGTGACCCTAATTTGGTTATTTGACCTAGATTCATTCATGAAACTTGTAAAGGAAACATTGGTACATAACATAATCAAATTTCAGAGGAAACGAAAGAGAATAGATGGGTGAAATCTAAAAATTTCGGATATGTGTGTTCTCGACGACACGGTAGTGAATCCAGAAGCTTCGTAGGGTTGTAGAAATTAATCTAAGAATAATTTGGCTTAGGGTTCTTCATGAAAAGTGCACGAAAATGTGTTGGCTATCACCCTGTAAAATTTCGTAATTTTTGAAGGCCATATGAGTATTTTAATCGAATTTATTTGGAGACTGTGCAAGTCTGGCCATTATCCGAATATAAGGTGCTATTTTGTGGAAATTGTGAAATTATGAGAAATTCAATTTGGCCATGAATTTCGTATGAAATTGTCATCCTATTGATTTGTTTAGTGATTTTTTGAATATTATGATTTTGGGAAAATCATAGATATTAAATTTAATATTTATTTATGAAAATAAATAAATATAATAATAAAATAATAAAATAATAATAACGGATTATTTTATTGGCCATAGATTCCATTTAATTAATTCATTTTATTATGTGATAAAGTCTTGGTATGGGTGTGACATTGAATTAAGATGTATATATGATGAAGTCTTGGTATGTGTATGACATGGAATTGAAATGTATGTACGTATTCAATGTTGAGCATGATCTTGAATTGTCATCACATCATATGTCATGATAAATTGAATCATAATAATGTGAATTGAGAAGACCGTCGGAGGTGAGCCGATGATGCCCCGGGAGTATTGGGATGCCTGGCTAGAAGGGTACGGCCGGTTGCTCGGTGGTCATGAGTGGCCGAATGCCGGAGGGTCCTTGGGAGACCGAGTGGTGTCGAGATGCCGGAGAGTGGGGAGCCGGAAGCTCAGCATGGTAATTATGTCGAGGGATACCTCGCAACGCCGGATTGGGTGTGAGATGCCTGGCCTGAAGGGTGCGGCCGGTTGCCCGATGGCCTTAAATGGCTGGATACCGGAGGGTCCTCGTGATGCCAGTTGGGGTACGAGATGCCCAGAGAGTGAGGGAGCCGGATGATCTGAAATTGTATCTTGATGCATAGGGGACACAAACATTGGTCCCGGGAATGAGAAATATGATGGTCCAAGATGAAATTGGAATTAAATCATGCATGATAATACATGATGATATGCATGATGATATGCATGATAATAATGACATATGAATGATGATGTGCATGATGAGGATGATACATGCATGATGATATGCATGATGATATGCAATCATAATGACATATGCATGATGATGTGCATGATGAGGATGATACATGCATGATGATATGCATGATGATATGCATGATAATAATGACATATGCATGATGATGTGCATGATGTGGATGACATATGCATGATGATATGCCTGATGATACATGATGGTATGCGCATGGTTTCAAGGTAAGTAACGCCTGCAATGCATGTATGAATTGTATGGTGCATTGAGTTG
This sequence comes from Eucalyptus coolabah, assembly GCA_014182585.1. Taxonomy (NCBI): domain Eukaryota; kingdom Viridiplantae; phylum Streptophyta; class Magnoliopsida; order Myrtales; family Myrtaceae; genus Eucalyptus; species Eucalyptus coolabah. The sequence continues at coordinate 19,478,131 of CM024624.1, read as the reverse complement.
TTATTGGATTTCCTTTACCTGTTGAGTGGTTGTACTCACCCCTTTTGGGGACCAACATTTCAGATTAGTAGATGGTTTGAACGGTTGGATGTGACCGTGAGGAGGAGGATAGCAAGGGAAGGAGCTTTTTGGACGCCGACACCGATCGATGGACTTAAAGTGTATGATTTGTTTGAGGAAACATCGGTCATCTTTTGGAGTGTAGTCGAATATAGAAGACTATGGCATTTTGATGTACCGATGAGTGATGTCCATCTGATTTAAGTAAATAAAAAGTGTACGGCTTTTACCTATAAATGTTTAGTAGGTGTGCATCGTTTTCTGAATATAGGGAAGTGAGTTGTTGGATGTGCTTCCGCATATAAATTGCGCAAGGGATCGATCGAAAAAAAAGGAAAAAGAAAAAAAATGTAAACCCCCAAGTTGTATGGACCCGCTGCACTTGAAATGGTATCAGGGTGATACATTAATAAGGCAAGTAAATGGTAAGCGAACTGTGGCGACCCTAATCGGATCGGGTGCCGTCGAGGGGTGCCACATCCTGTATTGGTATCAGAGCTATGGTTCATTTGGAGTGATAAGGAGCCTCAGATGGAAATGAGGATAGAATGATGCACACCATAGGAAATAAAACGGAATAATTGAATAACAGGTGATGAGTATTCACTCGTAGATCCCTAGTAGTTAATTTTGAGTTGTCTTTAGGTACCAGTAACATGTATATGTTACTTATGTAGTAGTTGTAGTAGTAATTGCTTTGAATGGAGATGGTGAGTGTCGATTATTCCGAGGCAATGCTTAAAACTGCGGGGAAATCATGGTACGAGCTGGAAGTGCTCATCCATCGAGGGCTGAAGCCTCTGCTGCAAAGGGCTGAACCCCGAATGGAAGATATCCTGCAAGCATTGGCCAATATTGGAAATCGATGGAAAGGCAAGTGCAGCAACAACCCGGAGTGGAACGTCGCCCTCGGGGACTGGTGGAACAATTCCTAAAGTTGAAACCACTTAAGTTTAGTGGGATGGGAAGTCCTGAGGAGGCGGAACATTGGATCAATGGAATGGAACGAATTTTCCGGTTGTTGGACTGCAGTGATGCTGAGAGAGTAGTTTTGGCAGAGTACCAGTTGGAGGGAAATGCAAAGTTTTGGTGGAGAGCCTCGAATGATACAATCTTCCACCAGGTGCTGATGTGAACTGGGATGAGTTTGTTAGGGCTTTCAATAGGAAGCATTTCTCTAATTGTGCCAAGGATAGAAGGATCACTGAATTTGTTCAGTTAGAACAAAGGGAGCTGACAGTAGACCAGTATGAGGCAAAATTTTCTGAATTGTCTAGGTATGCTCCTAGGTTGGTTGAGGATCGAGAGGAAAAGGTTAAGAGATTCTGAAAGGATTAAAGACTAATATTAGAAACAACTGGTGCCTTTGAATATAAGGGATTATAATGAGATTTATGAGAGGGCACAGTTTGTGGAGCAAGAGTTAGTGAGAGAGCAATCAGAATCTAAGAAACAGATGACCTTTAATGATGTTCGAAGGGGTAAGAGACCTTATCCTGATCAAGGTCAGCCACAGGAATCTAAGAAGAGGAATAATTTTGGGAATTCTAGAAAGGTTGGAGTGGCCCGATTCTAGGAAGAGTACCCTACCAAGGTAACATTTGTCAGAGATGTGGTGGACAACATGGACCAGGACCTTGTAATGATCGATTGAAATGTTTTGGCTGTGGGCAAAGAGGTCACTTTAAGAAAGATTGTCCACAAGGAAGGTCGCAGCCGAATGACAGCTCGGTGCAACAAGTACAACAAAATACTATTGGACCAAATCCACCAAGGAATCCACAAAGGCCACCACCACAAGGAAGGGTGTATGCGGTCACTCAAGAGGAAGCAAGAGCTTCCAAAAGTGTTATCTCAGGTACGATTTCGATAGAGGGATAAGAAGGTATATGTGTTATTTGATGTGAGCGACATGCATTCATTTGTGTCCGAAAAATATAGATGATTGTGAGGAGTAGGAACAAATCTCTAGATATGCCTCTTCATATTTCTACATCGCTGAAAGATATGTTGTTATCTACGTTGGCATGTGAGATGAGTGAGGTAACCCTAGGGGAATGAGATCTGGAAATGGACTTGATAATAATAGTTATGTATGACTTTGATGTCATCGTAGGAATGGACTAGCTCCGTAAGCAATGGACTAGGATGAATGATTTCCTGAGGTAGTACTTGCCCGTGTGCTAAGGATAAAACCGTGAGGCTAAGAATGTGATAAGCCAAAGTGGATAATATCTCCATAAGTTAATCCCTATTGGAACAAGACCCTTTAGTAGATGTGTAGTTTGGGTTCGAACCAGGCGAAAGCTGGTGTACCGTAACGTCCCGGTTTGATGAGGGCGAGGAGTGGACGCTGAGGTCAGAGAGGACCTGAACAAGGAGCGGCTCTAGCGGGTTTCTAGAATGGCAAAAGGGGACAGGAGTGAACCGAACAATGAGCCCGAACCGGAAAGGTAGTGTTTCGGGATAATTTTATCGAGTGGCGCAGCTGAAGAATGGTTAAGCTTGTAAAACTCTTGCTTGTGAAAAAGAAAGATGGATCGATGCGCTTGTGTATTGATTATAGGCAGCTGAATCAGGTGACCATTAAGAATAAGTACTCATTATCTAGAATTGATGACCTATTTGACCAACTGCAAGAAAGTTTGATCTTTTCTAAACCTAACTTGAGATCAGGATATCGACTAAGGATTGAGAAGGAAGACATTCCTAAGATTGCATCTAGGACTCGCTATGGATATTATGAGTTCCTAGTTATGCTATTTGGATTGACGAATGCCTTAACTGCATTCATGGACTTAATGGATAGGATACTTAAGCCTTATTTGGATTAAATTGTGATTGTTTTCGTTTGATAATATCCTGGTATATTCTAAAGTACCTAAAGGGTATGCGTAGCATCTAAGCGTAGTGCTGCAAGCAAGGCTTAAGAAGTGAATTATAAATTTGAGGATTAAGTTATGATCATTTGAGCTAAGTAGCGACTTCCTACTAAAGGATCTCATTGGAAGTCTTGATGTATTTCATGAAGGTATTTAGTATGTATAGATTGATATTGGAAGTCATGAGTTTGAGTGGTCATATGAGACATGAAATTATTTGTGGTTTATATATTGGAATAATAGGTTTAATTGACAATGATCAACTTTTAATTTTAGGTGATGATCTCACTTTGAAAAAGGTTTGGTGGAATTAGTAAACATGATCTTTTGTGGTTATAGTCTTTCCAAGATAAGATGGTGGAAGTTCAAATTGTGGATTTGATGAATGATTAGTCTAAGTGATGATCATTTAGGATGAGATCTGAGATATATTCGGTGGAAACTAGACAAGTTTTATTTTGGTGGATTGTCGATCTTTGAATTGAATGAGTCTTGGTGGACTATCGATATTTGAACCAAATGAATGGTATTATATTTTAGGCTTGAATCTATGTTGCGGTGAATGCATAGTGAATGTCTTTGTTGGACTGAACCAAATGAGTTATTGGTGGTGCTGATTTTGATGGTTCTAGGCTTGAATTGGTGGTGACAAAGGTATAGAGATTACACCAATAGTTTTGGTGGGATAGCATGAAGGCGGACTTAGCTAAACATGTTTCCTAGCGTTTGACATGCCAGCAAGTGAAAGTCTACTCACCTATATAATGCATTGCCATTGTTGTCGATGTAGTGCAATTAGATTGGAAACACTTGAGTTTGGATGTTTTCAAAGCTCTAAGATTTTGCATGTAAATTACTTTGAAAATCTTAAGGTCGGGACTAAGTTTGATGACTTGCCGATGCGTTGATTTCGGTATTTCAAGAAAGGCTTAGGATTTTGGTATTTCAAAGTTTTTAGTTTCGAAAATCTTTACAACAGGACCAATATTATCGATTTGCTTAACTATGATTTTCAATACTTCAAGAAATGCGTATGGTTTATGGAGAAAATTATCACCTGTACATTCCAAGTTTTGAACATCAATCGAAAAGCAGATTTTGATTGTGAACTGTTTTAGAAAATCTCTTGAATTTCATCAAAATTTATGAGTACTGTAACACCGTACAAAGAATTCTGAACTTTTTATAGAAAACATTCCAACCCATTGGAGTTGGGATTGAGATTGTAATTTTGCCAACGTATCAATTTAAATTTACTAAGGGTTTTGATAAAGTATTTTATTTCGCGCCATGATGCAAGTACGACTCAAGGCTTTACACATGGATTTCGAAAAACATTTGAAATTTAAACGTGATCATGGATTTTATGGATTTGGTATCATGCTTTGATTTTGTGAATTGATTTCAACGATATGAGATGTACCTATTTTCCAAGACTATCAATGTTATACTGTTGTGTCTTTGAAATCCCTATTTTATATCATAAGGTGGAATTTTCAAGAACTCAAAGGATTTTCCACATTGGTGATTTGAAAACGTTTTGACATGGAAATGACATATGATTTCAAAGCTTGCTGTTGTTGTTGAATGCTTTTGAAAACCTCGGTTTGTATTGTTTGATTTCACGAAGGAAGATTCTCAAGCATTCAAAAGAAATTTCAGATGTAGTTATTGTTTTAAAACTGTTTTTGGTGTTGAGATAAATTAAGATGTATTAAGAGCTTGCATCCTTAACTTTAGAGGTAGTATCAACCTGACCCTAGTTGCATACTCGGTCATGAAGCCATCAAAATAGATGAGGAAGTGAGGTACATTAAGGAGCCTGTGCAAGTGTTGGATTGAAAGAAACAAATTTTCAGGACCAAGAGAATTCCATTGGTTAAGATATTATGGCGATATCATGATGTGGAGGAAGCCACATGGGAGAGTGAAAATGAGATGAGGGAAAGGTACTCTCACTTATTTCAAGAGACATAGGGAATGACTAATTTGGAGGACGAAATTCTCTAAGGAGGGGAGAATTGTGGCATCCCGAGAAATTCAAAGCCGAGCCTTAAGGTGTGTTAAAGTCTTTAATTAGGCGATAGAATTTCCATGGCTTATGTTTTAGCCATTAGTCTTTTACATTTGATGATTTGTGCTTATGATTGTGGAAGTTTAAATTTAATAGATTAATAATCTATGCTTGGCCATATGATTTAAATTTCAATGAGCAAAAATATCCTAAGACTTAGGCCAAGATTTAAAAATTAAAATTTAGAAATATTTATAGAAAGGAATTCAAAAAAAAGGGGGAAAGAGGGTTATTTTTAGAATGGGCCTTGCACCCATTGGCCTAAAGCTTGGTGGGCCAAGCTTGTCGGCCCATTAGAGCCAAGAGGAGGAATTCGACCAGCCCAAGGGAGTGGCCGGATGGGCCTAAGCCCAAGCCCATTCAAATTCAAATTAAAAACCCAAAATGACAAGTGGCAAGGGACAAGAGCATGCATTGGTGGGATTATAGGCAATCTCATGATTGCTAATCATGGGATTAAGGGGATATAAAAGAGAGAGAGAGCGAGAGAGATAGAGAGAGAGAGAGCTCGAGCGGAAGGGAGAAACCGAGAGGGAAGGAGGCAGAGCCGGAGGGGTGTGCCGTTCGTTCGCCGTCCGATCGTCGCCGTTCGTCGTTGCTTGTTCATCTTTAAGGCAAGTGGAGTCCGTAACTTCTCTTGCATGTTTGTTGTGGTGTTTGCATGTTAGATTTTAGGTATGATTTGTGCGAAAAATCAAGGTAAGAGTTGGTTATTTGCAAACCGTGTGACTGTTCTTGTTCGGTTTGTTGGAGTCAGTAGCTTGTTCGAGTTTGCATGGGTGTTTGGAGTTCGATTTTGGCTTCGGTGTCTTCATGAAAGTTGAAGCTAACGTCTTTTACTATGACATAGTAAAAATTCGTAGAAAACGATGGAGATTTGAGGGGTCAAAAGTTCTATTGTACGGAGACTTTAGATCTGCAAAATGTTCACTGACCTCTTGTTGATTTCTTGATTGCATGTTGATTTCTGTTGGAGATCTCACTTTTTTGTCTTCTTGAAAGTTGTAGGAAACATCTTAAACTACAACATACTCAACTTTGAAGAGAAAAGAACAAGTGTAGCTTGGTGAATCGGCTAGATCTTGGAAATAATGGTTCTGGTGAAATATTTCGAGACACCTGAGAATTCATGGACTTAAATGGAGACCCTAATTTGGTTATTTGAGCTAGATTCATTCATAAAACTTGTAAAGGACACATTGGTACATAACATACTCAAATTTCAGAGGAAACGAAAGAGAATAGATGGGTGAAGTCTAAAAATTTCGGAGATGTGTGTTCTGGACGACGCGGTAGTGGTTCCCGAAGTTTCGTAGGGTTGTAGAAATTAATATATAAAGAATTTGGCTTAGGGTTCTTCATGAAAAGTGCACGAAAATGTGTTGGCTATCACCCTGTAAAATTTCGTAATTTTTGAAGGCCATATGAGTATTTTAATCGAATTTATTTGGAGACTGTGCAAGTCTGGCCATTATCCGAATATAAGGTGCTATTTTGTGGAAATTGTGAAATTATGAGAAATTCAATTTGGCCATGAATTTCGTATGAAATTGTGATCCTATTGATTTTTTTAGTGATTGTTTGAATATTATGATTTTGGGACAATCATAGATATTAAATTTAATATTTATTTATGAAAATAAATAAATAAAATTAAAAAATAATAAAAAATAATTATAAATAATTATAAAATAATAATAATGGATTATTTTATTGGCCATAGATTCCATTTAATTAATTCATGTTATTATGTGATAAAGTCTTGGTATGGGTGTGACATTGAATTGAGATGTATATGTGATGAAGTCTTGGTATATGTATGACATGGAATTGAAATGTATGTATGTATTCAATGTTGAGCATGATCTTGAATTGTCATCACATCATATGTCATGATAAATTGAATCATAATAGTGTGAATTGAGAAGACCGTCGGAGGTGAGCCGATGATTCCCTGGGAGTATTGGGATGCCTGGTTAGAAGGGTACGGCCGGTTGCCCGGTGGTCATGAGTGGCCGAATGCCGGAGGGTCCTCGGGAGATCGAGTGGTGTCGAGATGCCCGGAGAGTGGGGGAGCTGGAAGCTCGGCATGGTAATTATGTCGAGGGATACCTCGCGACGCCGGATTGGGTGTGAGATGCCTGGCCTGAAGGGTACGACCGGTCGCCCGGTGGCCTTAAATGGTTGGATACCGGAGGGTCCTTGTGATGCCGGTTGGGGTACGAGATGCCCAGAGAGTGGGGGAGCCGGATGATCTGAAATTGTATCTTGATACATGGGGGACACAAACATTGGTCCCGGGAATGAGAAATATGATGGTCCAAGATGAAATTGGAATTAAATCATACATGATAATACATGATGATATGCACGATGATATGCATGATAATAATGACATATGCATGATGATGTGCATGATGAGGATGATACATGCATGATGATATGCATGATGATATGCATGATAATAATGACATATGCATGATGATGTGCATGATGAGGATGATATATGCATGATGATATGCCTGATGATACATGATGGTATGCGCATGGTTACAAGGTAAGTAACGCCTGCAATGCATGTATGAATTGTATGGTGCATTGAGTTGTTATTGCATTTCCTTTACCTGCTGAGTGGTTGTACTCACCTCTTTTGGAGACTAACATTTCATATTAGTAGATGGTTTGAATAGTTGGATGTGACCGTGAGGAGGAGGATAGCAAGGGAAGGAGCTTTTGGACGCCGACACTGATCGATGGACTTAAAGTGTATTTTGTTTGAGGAAACATCGGTCATCTTTTTGGAGTGTAGCCGAATACGAGAAGACTATGGCATTTTGATGTACCGATGAATGATGTCCATCTAATTTAAGTAAATAAAAAATGTACGGCTTTTACCTATAAATGTTTAATAGGTGTGCATCATTTTCTGAATATAGGGAAGTGAGTTGTTGGATGTGCTTCCGCATATAAATTGCGCAAGGGACCGATCGAAAAAAAAAGAAAAAAGAAAAAAAATGTAAACCTCCAAGTTGTATGGACCCGCTGCACTTGAAATGGTATCGAGTGATATGTTAATAAGGAAAGTAAATGGTAGCGAAGCGTGGCGACCCTAATCGGATCGGGGGGCTGTTAAGGGTGCCACGGCGGCGGTGGCCAGCAGGGCGGCGGCGACGGCGGGGGCGGCGATGGGTGGCGATGGCGGTGGCGGCGGTGGGCTGTGGCGAGTGGTGGCCAGTGATTGATGGCGATCGGCGATGGCTCCGGGCGGTTGGAGGTCGCCATAGTAAGATAGAGGAATAAAAGAAAAATAAATAAGAAAATTAGCTTATTTTTAGAAATTGTCCTAGGAAGAAGAAGCAACTTTTTTTTTTTGGGTGACCTAGGAACCTCCGTGCGTAGCTTCGCGGCGGAGTAAACCCTAGGAGTGGCGGGCCACCACCACAGATCTTTATGGTTCTCGTTTCTACTCCAAATCTATTCCCGAACTAACTTTCTATTCCGGGGAATAGAAAAACAACTTGGCATTATCAAACGAACTTACTTGTTCTTTTTTTTGTTCCGGGAAACAAAAGAACAGAAATTCGGAGGAGTAGAAACATTACCATGCGCTGCCTAAGGCACAAGGAAACTTAATGGGATCTCTCTTTTTCTTATGGAAAAATTTAATCCTGGTAAATATAATGGTCCAAAAAAATCAATTAAATCAACAAAATAATAAATTTTCTCTTCTTTTTTTTTTTTTTTTTGAAGTCCAAGACGTATTTTGGAAGTACAAAGAATAGACACACATACGTGTGATATCCAAACTATTTTGATTGACCCTCATGAAAATCTGCGTGCAAGACCCCCCTTGCTAATTCTTTATTTGCCGAAGAATCTGCATGAATCCATACTTCAACGATTCAAACGTCCACGATCCGTTGCGGATATAGTTACGCAGATCATATGAAAAAGCAATATATAATAGCCAAATGACGACAAGGACTCCTATTTAGCGGAGTTTTGTGCTCTCAATTTGACTATAAATACCCGCTCGTTAAGCTCCCAAGTTGAGGACGAGAAATCAAACTCCTGACTAAAGCGTTTCGACAATCCCATGGCGCTTCTTCGATCTATACCGTTTTGCTTCCCTCCTGCCCTTCTCCTTTTTCTCCTCATAATCTCGTCTCATTGCTTCGACCCAAATCGCTCAACATCTCGAAGGTTCAGTCAAATGGCGATTGGTCACTGATAGGTGCGACGTGGTACAAAAGTCTTGACAGCGCCGGAAGCGACGGTAATGGATTGACATTATGTGGCATCCTAAAATTTCATGACAATCCCTAGATACACTGCGACCCATGAATAGGTGATGGAAGCGCCATCGGACTATATTATGGTAATTAGACTAATGGATTACAATTAAATAGGGTTGAGCACTGAATGGATTATTGCTTTGTTGGAAATCTATCCTATGTCCATGTAGATCTAGGTTGTGTTAAAAGATGAATTGATGAGAAACTTTCTATTCATAGCCATGTACTTTACAAGTTGGATTACCATCAATTGTTATTGCAAAATTTTATGGCCTTGTGAATATTTGAAATTAAGTGATTATGAGTGGGGATTAAGGTGGAAAATCAAGAGCAAGTGTGGGCTGATTTCTTAATGCCCAAAAACCACCCAAAACCAGTCCACCATTTCCCCCATTTGGTCGACCAAGGCCTGGCCCAAGTCCGGCCCATTAAGGCCACCTCTTTGCATGAAGAATTACAAGTGGCGAGAGGGACTCTACAAGTGTCCATTCCCATGCAAAACCTCATGATTACTAGCTAATCATGAGGGTGAAAGAAAGAAAAAGAGCGAGAGGGGGGGGGGGGAATGGACGGGGCATCAACCGAGAGAGAAAGAGAGAGTGTTCGCAAGAGAGAGGGAGACCGAGCGGGCGAGCAAGAGAGAATCCGAGAGAAAGAGAGGAGAGTTTGAGCAGGAGTGAGGGTGCTTTGGCAAGGGAGGAAGGAAACCAGCCCCGCCGTGCGTGCGATAGTTGCCGCCGTCGATCGAGCCGCGCCTAAAGTCCCCGAGTCGCCGTTTGCTTGCTGTGTTTGCGTGAACTTAAGGCAAGTGAAGTCCATTGATCTACTTGATGCTATGTTGTGGTAGTCTAGTGAAATGTGGTAAATCTTGGAGATTCTTGTATCTTGATGCTGGATGCTGAAATTTGAATGAATGGTAGTAGCTTTCCTAGAACAAGCAAGCTGTTTCATGTAAGAACAGCCCGACCCTTTGTGACTCTGTGAATTTTATAAAATTATCCAGTTGAAATTTGATTTTGTGTTCTAGATAAAAGTTGTAGATGAAATCTTGAGGAATAACATACTAAAATTTGAGAAGAAACGGACAAGTATTGGTTGGTAAAATGATTTTTCTTTTAAAGTGTTGAATCTTGAAATCGTTACCGAGGGTTAGGGGAAGTTTTAGTGAATGTAGCTCATGATCTATAACTAATCTGACTTCGAGTTCTGCATGAAATTTTGTTATCTAGGTCTTGGATATAACATATCAAATTTTCAGAATTTTCTAGGTTGATTTAGGGTTTATACCGAATTTATGAATAAAACTGTGCAATGGTGATGTTTTGAAATTTTAAGGCTGTGATGCATGGACCGTAGCGACTCGTATGAAGCTCTATTGACATGGTGTTCTCCATGAAACCTTTTTATCTAGATCTCATTTATAACATGTTAAATTTTCAGAATTTATTAAGATCGTTTACTAATTTTTCCAGAATTTTAATTAAAGGAGTGCATTATGTTTTATCCGAAAATTGTTTTATTTTCAAGAACCAATGAATTGCTCTATGAGATGTGATATCTTGGGTTGTTATTTGTACTGCATATGTGGTGAAATTTAGCATACCATATGACATCAAAGAGCTGGTTTAAACCTTTGACATTATTGTATCAAATCCTATTGCGAAAGTGAAACATATATGTGAATATGCATTATGATGATAATGATACCGTTGGACCCTTGAGTTGACGATGCCCTAAGAGTGTTGGGATGCCTGGAGGTGTGTGCCGGATGCCCGAGGTGTGTGCCAGATGTCCTTGGGAGTTTCGAGATGCCCGGAGGTGTGTGCCGGATACCCAGAGGTGTGTGCCAGATGTCCTTGGGAGTTTTGAGATGCCCAGAGGTGTGTGCTGGATGTCCAGAGGTGTGTGCCAGAGGATCCTTGTGATGCCAGTTGGGGTGCGAGATGCCCGGAGGTGTGTGCCGGAGGTTCCTCGCGATGCCAGGTTGGGTGCGAGTGATATGAGGGATGCAAACATTGGTCCCCAGAAGAAAAATGAGATCCTTTTGAAAATTAAAAATTGGGAATTGAATTGTGTGCATGTGTGTGTGCATATGGATTGATGCATGAATTACCTATGCAATTGAATTGATACTATTTGACATTGAAAATGCGATCATGAAGACATTGAATGGATCTCATGGGGATATATACATGATCGTATGGATAATATGAATCATGCGCATGTTGTTGGAGAAAACTTCATTGCGTGTTTTGAAACTGACAAAACGTTTCCATCAGTCTAGTCTGAAGACTTGTAGATTCTTTTGTCAAAGTCTGAAGACCGTCGAACCACTAGACTCAAGATTCAAAATCTAGCCTCATTGATAGTTTCTATACCATCATAGAAGACTTATCCATAAATGAGTATTTTTTAAGGATATGATTCTATTGACTAAAGAAGATATCTCGGCTAGATATAGCATCTCAAAATCTATTATTCGTTTTGAAATTAATTTGGGTAATTTGGATTCGTTGATTGGCGAAGCATACTTGGAAGGTTCTACTTATGGAAACCTAGGTCCTAATTGTATGGGCGAGCAGGATTGGTGGGCTATCGTCACATTTTTTAATAACTCAAGATCTCCCTAATTGATTTTGTCCAACGGATAGATTGGAAGAATTCCTTTGGAAGGTGCTAACAGTTATGAAGGCATGGAGGAATATATAAGGAAGCTCTGGTTATTTGATGTATTGCGCGATAGATAAATTCCAAAGTCTGAAGCTCTTGTTCTTTGTCAATTCAATTGTTGCGCATAATCTTGTACTCAAAAGAGAGTTTATACATCAGTGAGACCTTGAGGAAGTGTAGTAGAGTCTCCACACTAAGGAATCAAGGAAGTGATATACTGTAACAACTCTTTTGATTCTTAGTGGAATCCAGCCGGTGGGTTGTTAGTGCGGGAGAGTGGACGTAGGCTTGAATTAAGCCGAACCACTATAAACTTTGTGTTCTTATTCTCTTCCATAAGCTCTTTTACTTTGATCATAACTCTATTTGATTATTAGAGTCTAATTTCATTTTCAAAGTCTTTTGCTAAACAGAGTCGGGTTAAAAGCAAAATTTTATACTTTACTTGACAAAATTTATTTTTGAATCTATTTAGTGCTCGTACTAGCATTTACAATTGGTATCATAGCCTGTGTACTCATTTAAATTGAAGTGTTTTTACTTTAGAGTTAATGATCCATGGCTAGTATGTTGGCTCCAAGTTTGGTTGAAGGGCAAAGCAACACTAGACCGCCTTATTTTGATGGAAAAGAATATAGCATATGGAAAAACAAAATGAATGCATTTCCAAGATTAAAAGATGTTTTGGAATAGGACGTGGTAGACAAATGAATCATTACTAAAGCTACAATAGTTTTAGAAAGAGAAAAATAAGCTGTTAGTCTAGCGAAATAACTCAAGAAGAGATAACCAAGAGATAAGCTCTCGATGCAAAAGTAATTTATTTCTTATATTGTGCATTATCTTCTACTGAATATAATAGAATATCTTCTTGTGAAACAGCTAAAGAAATCTGGGATAGATTGCACATCACCTATGAAGGAACCGATCGAGTGAAAGAAACCAAAATCAATATTATGCTTAGTCAATATGAAGCATTCAAGATGAAACTAGGAGAATCTATCACTAATATGTTTAGTCGTTTTACGGAAATTGTGAATGGTCTTAAGTATCAAGGTCAACCAATCTCTAGACCCATGAAGGTTAACAAGTTACCGCGTGGACGTTCCAAAGATTGGAATCACATAAAGACCTATATAAGGGAGACACAAATGATCATGCCACTCTTTGCTGACGAATTGGTTGGCACCCTTCAGTCTTATGAAATGGAGCAAATCAATGAAGATAAGGATCCCAAAGGTAAAAAATCTATTAAATTAAAATCTAATGATGATTCTAATATTACTGATTCGAAGATGATATGGACGAAAAGCTTACTCTCATGATAAGAAGGTTCAAAAATTGAACAAAAAGGAAGAAGATTGAATTGGAAGAAACAAAGTTCTCAAAAGTTTCAAAATAAATTAGTTGAGGATGATGAATCCAATAAAGATGTGATTTGTTTTAAATGCAAGAAAAATGGACACATCGACCCAACTATCCCTTGCGAAGAAAAATAAAGGAAATGATGAGAAATGTAGAAAAGCTCTCAAAGCAGAAACTTGGAGTGATACCGAATGTGAAGAGAGTGATGATGATTATGCTAATATTTGTCTAATAGCACAATTAGAATCAGATTTAGATTCTAAGATAGATTCGAGACTCGAGATAGTGAAATCGATGTAAGTAATTTAAAAATTCCTACTAAAGTCTCTAAATATATTGATGAATTGTGTCTTAGTCTCAACCTCTCTCAAGAGGATTTCCAAACTAAAAAAAGAAAATTCTGCATTGAAGCAACTTGAGATTGTTTGGAAAGAAAAAGGTCGAAAATTTAGATAAATGTGTTATTACTATGAAAGAAAATGCAGACTCTCTTTCAAAAGAAAATGCACTTTTGAAAAATGATATTCTTTCAAAGACAAAGACCTTACTTTAACAAATCAGGTTTGAGAATGACTGCTGAAATCATTCCTCTAATTAATTTTCCTAAAGTAAAGGAAAGAATTAAATAAAGACCTACGAAAGATTTTATAAAGATCATTTCCAAAAAGTCTTTGTAAAACCTATAAGCCACGGTGCTCTTAAATGTTCTAAGTGTAACAGCTAAGAACATTTTGAGAAATAATGTCCTATAGTTTGGGAACTGTTAAAAGGTTTGGGCAAGGACCATATATTGCATTAACTCCATTAAACCCAAGAAAGTATGGATACTAAAGAAAGCTTTGTTGGAGAAATCTTTCCAGAATATTTTGAAGCCGACAAAACGTTTCTATCAGTCTAGTCCGGATATCCGCAGATCGTCTAGTTTAAAGTCTGAAGACTTTCTGATCTCCAGACTCAAGATTCAAGACTCAAGACTCAAGACTTAAGACTCAAGACTACTCTCATTGACAGTCTTTCTGATCTAGTGACGAAGGAAATCTAGAGCCGAAGTATATGGTTGAGGATTTAATCTTATTCTTTGGAGAAGATTTTTTTGGTTGGATAAATATAACGGATTCTTTTGTTCGTATCTAGATCAATTGAAGATCCGATGGTCGACAAAATATTCTTGGAATGTTCTATTCTTGGAAACCAAGATCCTAATTGTATGGGCGAACAGGATTGATGGGCTATCGTCAGGTTCCTTTAATAGCTCGAATGATCTTCTTGATTGATTCCGTCCAACGGGTAGATTGGAGGAATTCCTTTGGAAAGTGCCAACGGTATGATGGCATAAAGGAGTATAAAAAGGAAGACGTTCTGGTTGTTTAAGTACGTGATCGATAGAGAAATTCCAGAGTCTGAAGCATCTTGATTATTAGTCAATAAATTCTAAGCGAAATTGTATACACAGAGAGTGTCCGTACTTGGTGATACCTTGAGCGAGTGTGGTAGATCATCTACACCTAGAAATCAAGGAAGATCAACACTGTAACATCTCTTTGTTCATAGTGGAATCCAGCCAATTGGCTGTCAGTGCAGAAGAGTGGACGTAGGCTTGAATCAAGCTGAACCACTATAAACCGCATGTTCAATTCTCTCTTTCCTTTACTTAGTCTTACGTTGATTATTACTTATCGCAAATCCTTCAACTGTCTAAGTATTGCGCAATAATCAAGAAAAATCTTTTATATACCTATTCACCCCTTTAGGTACTCGTACTAGCTATATCAAGCTTGAGTTCCTTTTTAAATGCAGGTTACTATCAAGAAAAATGTTAAATGGTACTTGGATAGTGGATGCTCAAGACATATGATAGGAGACTCAAGTTGTTTCATAAAGCTTATGCAAGTTAATGGTGGAAAACTTTCTTTTGGAGGAAATAGTAAAGGCAGAATTGTGGGATACGAAACCGTAAAGATTGTAAGTCTCACAATCAGTAACGTTTCTATAGTGGAAGGACTCAACTATAACTTGTTGAGTATCAGCAAATTGTGCGACACAGGTTACAAAATCAACTTTCAAGAAGGAATATGTTCAAGAACTAGCAAAGACTCCTCTCGGACATTCACGGGACGAAGACATGGGAATATATATCTCTTATATATTAAACCAAAAAAATCCCCATGTCTAATTTCAATTCAAGAGGAAGCTAATCTCTAGCATAGAAAACTTGGCCACATCAATATGAAGCAAATAGCCAAGATCTCAGCAAAGAAACTTGTTTGTGGACTACCCAACCAAACATACCAAAAATTTGAATTATGCACATCGTGTGTATTGGGAAAATAGGTTAAAAACTCTTTCAAACCAATAAATCAAGTTTTTCACTAATAGTGTGTTGCAGCTCTTGCATATGGATCTCTTTGGACCAACCAAAACGCAGAGTATTGGAGGTAAGGAATATTCCTAGTAATAGTGGATGATTATTCATGATTTACTTGGGTATATTTCCCGGCAAGTAAGTCTGAAACCTTTTATTATTTTATAAAATTTGCTAAGAAAATTTAAAATGAAAAAGGGTATGTTATTTCAAGTATACGGACAGACCATGGAGGTGAGTTTGAAAATCAAGACTTTGCTAAATTCTGTGATGAATCGGCTTTTAGCATGTGTTCTCCTCACCATATACTCTAGAGCAGAATGGAGTTATGGAAATGAAGAATAGATCGTTGCAAGAAATGGCTAGAACTCTTTTAATTGAAAGTAACATTTCCTCTCGTTTTTGGACTAAAACAGTTTCTACAACGTGTTATATTATTAATAAAGTCTTCTTAAGGCCTATTTTGGAGAAAAATCCTTATGAGTTATTCCAAGGAAATAAGCCAATTATTTCCTATTTTCATGTGTTTGGATGCAAATGTTTTATATTGAAAAATGCAAATGATCGAATTGGTAAGTTTGAAGAAAAATCAAACGAAGGCATTTTCCTTGGATATTTAACCATCAACAAAGCTTGCAAAGTTTACAACAAAAGACTCAAATTTCAAGACTTTATACAAAATCAATGGATTCAAACTCAACCTGAAGAATCCGAACCTGCTCTAGACTCTACAAAGTCTAAATCATCAAAAGCAGCTTAGACTTCAGAAGATCAGCAACAAACAATTATTGAGGAATCAAATGAAGAAAAAGATCAGTCTGTCAAACTAACCAGCAACTTGAAGCACAAGTCTAGTCATTCCAAAGAACTCATTATTGGTGATATTGGTGAAGGGATTCGTACAAGATCCAAAATGCATGAAGAGTCTAATGCTATGGCTCTTATTTCTGAAATAGAACCTAAGAGCATGGAAGAAGCTTTAACGATGAAAGCAAGATCGAAGCTATGCAAGAAGAACTCAGACAATTCAGTATCAACGATGTCTAGCAATTGACTCATAAACCAAAAGGTAAATTTATTATTGGAGCTAAATGGGTTTTCAGGAACAAAATGAATGAGAAAGGAAAAGTCATAAGGAACAAAGCAAGACTTGTGGCCAAAGGATATACACAAGAAGAATGGATAGATTATGATGAGACTTACGCACCGATAGCGAGGTTAGAAGTAATTAGATTATTACTTGCTTTTGCTTGTTATAAGAATTTCAGGTTATTCCAAATGGATGTCAAAAGCGCTTTCCTAAATGGATTTATCCAAGCGGAAGTCTATGTTGAACAACCTCTCGATTTTGAAGATCCAAGGAAATCAGACTCTGTATTCAGACTGAAAAAGGCACTATATGGTTTAAAGTAAGTACCTCGAGCTTGGTACGACAGGTTAAGTAAGTTTTTAATTCAAAATGGCTTTGTTAAAGTTAAAGTAGACACTACATTGTTTATCAAAAGATAAAGCAAAAACTTTCTACTTGTTAAAATCTATGTTGATCGCATTATTTTTGGACCACCTAATGAAAATTTGTGCAAGAAATACTCTAAGTCTATGTAGGAAGAATTTGAAATGAGCACGATGGGTGAATTATCCTTTTTTTCTCGGACTTCAAGTAAAATAATTGAAGGAAGGGACCTTCATTCACCAAGAAAAATATGCTAAAGAACTTGTCAAAAAGTTTGGTTTGGAGAATTGTAAAAATACTGATATATCAATGTCAAGTTCATCAAAGCTGGATAAAGATGAAGGAGGAAAGAAAGTTGACCAAAGGTTATATAAGAGTATCATTGGTTTACTTCTTTATCTTACGCTTCCAAACCCGACATTTTGTTTAGTGTTTGTATTTGTGTCGATTTCAATCGGATCCCAAAGAATCTCATTTAAGTGCTGCAAAACATATCATCAAATACATTGCATCAACCTCTAATTTGAGTCTCTAGTGTCTTAAAGAATGAGACTTTACTCTCATTGGATATTCAGACGAGACCTAGTAGGATGTTGAGTTGATAGAAAAACCACCTTGGGCTTTGTCAATTGCTTGGTAATAGGATAGTGTCTTAGTTTTCGAGGAAGCAAAGCACTGTAGCTCTTTCAACAGCAAAAGCAGAGTATGTGGCTCTTGAAAGTTGTTATTCTCAAATTTTGTAGATAAAACAATAGCTAAGAGACTTTGGAATCGAAGATTCATGCACTAAGATCAAATGTGACAACACCAAAGCATGATTAATCTCACCAAGAATCCAATTTTTCATTCAAGAGCAAAGTATATAAAGATTCAACATTATTTTATTAGAGACCATGTTCAAAATGGAGAAGTCTTGATTCAATTTATTGACTCAAAGAATCAACTAGCAGATATTTTTACAAAGCCTCTGGAGAAAAGTCAATTCGAGCTTATTCATTCTATTCTCAATATCTTAAAGTCCGAAGAAGTTCAGACTTATGGCTAAAAAGTCTAAAGATACTTAGACTCAGAAGATCAAGAATCACGACTGTTAGTTATTTTTGTTTTAAAAATTTATCTCATGGATAAAATCTCGAAAAGGTACGTTTATCTATTAATCTGTAATTGATAGATGTTATCTTCCCCGATTCTCGTAATTATTGCAATCTTTCCTTTTCGAAAAGAAGTTATCTTTTGAAATGACGGTTATCCATTTTTCAAAAGGTAGTTATTTTTTTTAAGGCATTTTCTATTTTTCTTTTTACGTTGTTCCGTATACCTCGTTTTGACTGCCTTATATACTGATCGTCTTCTTCACAAACCCTAAAAGCACAGAACATCACTTTCTTACTTTTACTCTCTAGTTTAATCTTCAAAGTTATCATCTTTCTCGGAAATCGAGTTTGGAATCTCAAAGACTGTGAGAATGACTTCCCAAATAAAGTCTTCAAGGATCACAAATAGGGGACCACAACACATGCGTGAGGGTCTTACACATTTTGACCTCACCGAGGAAGAAGAATCTCTAAGACAGTAGCAAAGCCCACAACATTCTCAACCGTGTCAATCTCCTCAAGCTAGACCTCAGGATATTCATCATCAAGCGGAGGAAGAGATCATTGAAGATGCAGAGCTTGTAAGAACTCAAAAGCCCGCTTTTACATTTAAGCTCTACTCTGCCTTAAAGAAGGGAGGTACTCTCTTGAACTATATTGATAAATTTTTGAAAGAGAAAGGGTATCGAAATGAAACCCACTTCTTGCGAACAATGGAACAATTGGGAGTTGCTCCTGCGGGGTCAGCAGAAAGAGTATTTGCGAATATTCCAAGCGATTCATGTGTTGGAAGTCTTAGTCAACCTAATGGAAATGATGATGACAAAATGTACACTCATTTCAAGCCTAGAATGGGTGTTACGGCAAATATTCGAAGCAAAAGGACATATTTTTTTCATTCGGAGGAACACAAGCAACTTTACTCTAAGTTGCTAAAGCGGGGGGTGATCAACCCAAGAAGTGTGGACTTTGATTTTCTTGATTCTCTGAATGTGAATTTGCGAGAGAAATTCACTCTACTTTAACTTGAACAATTTTGCTCTAAAACAATGGTGGCTCATCCAGAACTTACTGCATACTTCTATTCTAATCTAAGTTTCTTGGATGCGAATAGATTTTCTTTTAGTGTTCGAGACCAGGACTATATCATTGATATGGACATCGTGCGATGGTGGAACTTGTTCGAGATGGAATGGTAGAAGGACAAATTTCGTACTTGAGGATGAATGCCTCAAATATTTTTCTCCACAAGATCGTGATCAATTGCCTTAGACCCAAATTGACTTCGAAGACTAACGTCTCCAACTCAGAAGCAAAGCTAATGTATGCTATCAATGCTGGCAAAAAGTTCTCTTTACCTCACACTATGATGTTCATATGTATAGATTGATGGTGACGGACAAGGGCCAACTTCCTTATTCAGCACTTATTTCTAAGTTATTCAGACACTTGAATATACAGCCTCCCAAGATTCTGTGTGTTCATACCTGTGATCAAATGGTGGTGGGATTGAAGATGGTTTCCAAAATGCATCTGAAGGAGTTGAACAAGGCTTTGGAGCGATTTAAGGAGAAAACCCTTATCAAGACTCACAAAGTTTCTTCGGCTGCAAAATGGAAAGGAAGGAGTCCATGACAGCTTCATCAAAGAAAAGAAGAGCATTCATCTTGCAAGATGAAGAAGATGAGAAAGATGTCACCATTTCCACTCTTGCATTGAGAAACATACATCGTTCTATTCCAGAGATAGAGGAAAGAGGGGATCAAGACAGAGAAGAGTCCGAGCAAAGAAGTGGAGAGAGAGAATCGATGAGAAAAGAAGCAAATGAAGAAAGGACTATAGAAGAAGAAGAGGGCAAAGGTGAACAAGAAGAAACAGAGCATGAAGAGTACTTCTCACCATCTGAAGGCAATGAAACAGGGGGGGAGCTCGAGAAAAGAGGTACCTCTTCAATTGCTTTTACTAGTGAAGATGTTAGCCGTTCACTTACGAGATCCAGAAGATGTGTATGTTTCTCAATTCCCTAAGGAAGGTCATGAGGCTTCATCACCAAATCTGGGTGCCCATGCTGAAATGCCATCATCTATAAATACTCCTCAAACTGAACATGCAGAAGCAATCACCCAGACTGATAACTCAGCAAACTTTTGAAGACTACTTGATATTCTTATGGAGATACAAGGTCAGATTTATGCCCTAGGATGCGAAGTTCAGAACTTACAGAATGACGGTCAAGCCTCTTCAGTTTCTTTGCATGATCAAATTCATGCCCTTGCTCTTCAAGTTCGAGCAAATGCCAAGGGTGAAGAAGTGACTCAACCGAAAGAGGATTTGAAAAAACCGGAAAGGATTGTCCGGTCGATGGGAGATTTCTAACTTGTTCACATTCCAAAGCAATCCTAATTCTATTCTCTATTCATCTCTACCTTTTAATACTGACAAAAATAGGGAGATGGTGCAGATTTGAGATTTGACTCTTGTTTGATATGACTTTTTGATTTTTGATTGACTTTACTTTTGTTTGCTTGTGGTTGTGACTGGTTTGGATTTGGATTGTTTGATAGTTTAATGTTTGCAGTATCTTAAGCGCTGTTGGTATTCATGGTAAAGATAGTTGTTTTTAACAGGACTAACTTATTTCCTATGGATGCAGATTTATTACTATATTTACTAAACCAATTATCTTTTGTGAGATATCCATATTTGCTTGAGTATTGTCTTACTGGTCAAAAATATCCAAATCTGCAGGAAAGTTTTGTCACCACCAAAAAGGGGAGATTGTTGGAGAAAACTTCCTTGCGTGTTTTGAGGCCGACAAAATGTTTCCATCAGTCTAGTCTGAAAGCTTGCAGACTCTTTCGTCAAAGTCTGAAGACCACCGGACCACTAGACTCAAGATTCAAAGTCTACCCTCATTGATAGTTTCTAGACCGTCGAAAAAAACTTATCTAGAATTGAAAATTTCTTTAAGGATTTGATTTTATCAACTAAAGAAGATCTCCCAATTGGATATAGCATCTCGGAATCTATTATTCATTTTGAAATTAATTCGGGTAATTTGAATCTGTTGATTGGCAAAGCATACTTGGAAGGTTCTATTTATGGAAACTTAGATCCTAAATATATGTGCGAGCAGGATTGGTGGGCTATCGTCACATTCCTTAAGTAACTCAATATCTCCTTAATTGATTCTGTCCAATGGGTAGATTGGAAGAACTCCTTTGGAAGGTGCCAATGATTATGAAGGCATGGAAGAGTATATAAGGAATATGCTCTGGTTATTTGATGTAGTGCGCGGTAGATAAATTTCAAAGTCTGAAACTCCTTTTTCTTTGTCAATTCAATTGTTAAGCGTAATCTTGTACTCAAAAGAGAGTTTATACATCAGTGAGACCTTGAGAAAGTGTAGCAGAGTCTCTACACTGTGAAATCAAGGAAGTGATATACTGTAACAACTCTTTTCATTCTTAGTGGAATCTAGCTGGTGGATTGTTAGTGCGGGAGAGTGGATGTAGGCTTGGATTAAGCCGAACCACTATAAACTTTGTGTTCTTATTCTCCTCCCTAAGCTCTTTTACTTTGATCATAACTCTATTTGATTATTAGAGTCTAATTTCCTTTTCAAAGTCTTTTGCTAAAGAGAGTCGAGTTAAAAGTAAAATTTTATATTTTACTCTACAAAATTTTTTTTCGCACCTATTCACCATCTCTAAGTGCTCGTACTAGCATTTACACATGTATGTGCATATGGCATGGAAGATAAATTGCCTTAATGAATGAATCTCATGGAAATACAAGCATGATTGCATGGATAATATGTGCATTTCACATGAAATTGTGGTTATCTTGCCTATTGCATTGTGTAGTTTGATGGATCTTTTACTATTGAGTGTTTGTACTCACCCCTTTTGGGGACTAACATTTCAAATTAGGAGATGCCTCTGTTATCGGTCACACGTGGTACTTTCTATGGCTTACCGTCCGATGTTGAGGTTGAGTGTTCGGAGCATCCCTGTGTTGGTGCTCGTGGACTGGTGTTCATCCGTGTTTGAGTTTTGGTTATGTATGACGTGGGTCTACTTGATGGCCCTATAGTCCAGGAGTTCCTGTCCATTCATGTCTACCGTGACGGGGTTATGATGGGGATGCTGCCGTCGCCGCCAGCTGATGCATCGGGTTGGGTGTGATTGTGCGTGTGACTGATAGACGATGACACTTTTTAGATAGCCAACACTGGATGATGGATCGATGTACATGACTGATGTGGAGTCGAGTACTTTTGGTTATAGCAGAGCTTAGTAAAGCCTTGGCCTTTTGATGTACCGACTCATGATGTCCATCAAAGTTATGCAAATAAAAGTGGTTCGGCTCTAACTTATATATGAAAAATGTGTGGTTGGTATGCATTGCATTGTATTATTTAGGTTCTGTATGGGTTAAGGAGATGTTGAATATGCTTCCGTTATATGAACCGCGTTGGGACCGATTAAGATAACATAAACCCCCTGGACATATGGACCTACTATAAATCAATGGTATCAGAGTGACATGTTATTTGGGTAAGTGAAAGGTAAGTGAACTGTGGTGACCTTAACAGATCGGGGGCCGCTTCAGGGGTGCCAAGCATTATATTTCAATTTGCTCAATTTGCCTGGAGTAAAGATCTTGTTACGCAAGCGCCATTGGTCTCATCACGCGCCTTTTAGTAATTTTGAGTTATCAAGTCTTTCGAGCATAGCTCGATTCGGACATGTGAGTAGCTTAGGTCAATAACTTACATTGATTTTGGCTTTGTACCAAACATATATAGACTTAGAGGTCAAAATGGAAGCAAGTACAACGCTAAACAATACTACTCTAGTAATTACACACCTGATCAGCACGTATCCAGATATATTTATGCATACATATATAACATATAAATTTATACATACATATATAACATTTATATATCTATAAAATATGCATTGTATGATATTTTGTATGTAAGTGGTGCATGTGGCTATGGGAATGGGGTGGACCAAGCTCCATTCTCTTCTATGGTGTCCGCAGGAGGGCCTTCTGTTTTCAAATCAGGCAAAGGATGCGAAGCTTGGTACCAACTTTCTCTCTTGCTAGAAAAGTGTCTCGAATTATTTTTACATGCGCCATCATCGGAGAAAATTTGCTGCGGACAAAGTTAATATATGTTCACGAGATATGCTTTTCCTAAATTAATAATCGTGGAATAAAAGTCATGAAAACGTTTAGGGCAAGCAGAAACTATATAATCATTTGTGTGATGTTTCGGCAGTGTCACATACTAAACGCAAGCAGAAACTATATAGATTTTGTCATGACAGGACTTGTTTGATTCAATTATTGAACTGTAGTGTTACGACCTAATTGGTTAGCATGTATAACATAGATATTGTATGATTTGAAACTTTTCTAACATATAGTCATCTTGTATCAGTGCTGTCACTTAACATTAGACAATCCAATTAGGAACACATAAGAAGATCATGAAGGGCCTTGTTAGCTTTCTTGCAAAATTTATTTTGGGGTTACATATGTCGACTTAGATTACTTACAAGTTTTGCACCTATGTACAACATATATTTACAAGTTTATGCTAAAAAATGTAAGTAATCAGTCATGGAAAGGTGAAAAGTGTTCCTCACTTCATTATCCCCTAAAACAAGCTCACGTCTATCCGAAAAACAAAAACGTATTCTCCAGCTTCATTAAGAACTAGGCGCCTAAGCACCACCGACCTTGGCTCTAGGTCCTCCAGCATCAAATTGAAGAGAGCTAAACAGCTCCCATTCATGGTTATAAACCATGCACCAAATGTCATTGGGATCCGGTCTATCCCGCCGTCATCCATCCAAAGCATAGCTTTGTATCTAATATAGGTCAGCTCAATATCGAGGTCATACATGTTATGAAAGGAAACATCAATGTAGGCCATCACTCCATTTAGTGCAATCAGTGGTACGTCCATATTAATGATATGAAAATATAAAGGAATGAGCAATGCTTAGTAAGGAAATAATAAGATCCTAGCCTAAACAATCCAATCACCAAAGAATGCAAGAGACATAACCAAATAGCTCATACGTACTAAGATAGGATCATCATAGATATGGCTAAACGAACACTAAGATGGTGCACGATTAACTACTTTATATCAATCGTAGTAAATGTACATGCATGCCTTATATTACTAACTAGAACCAAGATGAAATGCAACAACAATAGGTGAACTTACATGCTAAGTGGAATTATATTATAGTGTGTATATCAAATCCATCATTGATTAGTTTACCCATCGGAACACCAGCCAGCCCAATTGAGTCACTTCTGAAATCTCACATTCGGACTTTCACGATATTGTTATCTTGGGTGTCGCGACGTACCCTGGGGGGAGGGGCATAGGTTTAGGGGTATTGCCTAAAGGACAGACCTATGGCCCATGATTAGGCGCGGGCTCTCCCAAGCCCATACCCCGCATGACATTGGGGTATTCTAAAGAAATTCGCAAAAAAGGAGTCGCTATTAGCCTATTGGGGTCGGCTAGAAACCAAGTGAAGCACGTGAGTGTACCTCACTTCCTATGCAACTAGAGAATCTAGGGTCGGGGATTTGATTACACTAATTGACCAATTAGTGCCCTTTCGGTACCTAATGTTGTTCATTTTAAAATAAAGTATTTTTCCCAAGCAGTTTGGATTAATTTTACACCTATCCACTAACATGTGAGATGATCATGCGAGCGCGCAATCATTAAAGTAACAACCGTAGCTACCAAGATCCTAATTGCAACAAAATTAAATACATGCAATTAAACATAACTAGATATGCAAATTAAACATACGATATAATCATCATGTGAGCAAATAGAGGTCTAATTACCCTAAGAATGCAAAATATAGCAATTCCTAACCAAACCCTGCATTTTTTTAGATTTTTCAATATTTTAATTATTTTTTCGGACCGGGTCGGGTTGAGTCGAGTTTGACTCGATTCGACCCGGTCAGGTCCAGCTCGACTAGGTCTGGCTCGGTTGGGTTAGGCTCAATTTAGGCTTGAGAGCCAGGCCCGAGAGCTGGGCCCAAGAGGAAACAGGAGTGATTTGGCCCACTTGACCGGCGCCCCTTTGGTTGCGACTGCCTAGTTGCGACCAGGGGTGCCAAGAAGGCGCACGCTGGCGACGACACCGTTGCGGCCAGGCGCGGGGGGAGGGACGGCCCAGCCTTCCTTGGCTGCAACGACATCCCTCCAATAGCCAAGTGTCCTAGGGCTCTACACAAAGGACCTTCAGGGAGGGAGATCCCACTCGGGTATTATGGCAAACAGGTCGAGGACATGGGCGAACCACGGGGGTTTCCGACTTTAACGAGACTCAAGGCGACAGCGGTAGTGACTAGCAAATAACTAGTAATAAACAGAGACCAAAGGGGGAACCTATGGAGGCTGGAGCTCGCTCGAAACAGACGGGACGATTTTCAACGAGCTTGACTTGAAAATGCACACTGTGTGTTCGACAAAATACCAACCGAGTCCGACGGGAATGGCGACGACGACTGGAGTCATTTCAGTGGTAGTAGCAGCGACCAATTCTCCTTCCTCCTCCCGTTTCCTCTCTCTTTCGCTCTCTGTTCACGCTCCTCACTCTCCTCGCTCTCTACGTCCGTTCTCCCTTAAATTCCCTCGCTCCTTTGACTTGCGTGCGTGGCCTCGTCCACCAATCAGCCACCATTTTCCTCAGGTAAAACCTAAGATGGGTCTTGGGGCATCCCATTTTGTCATACTTTCTTGTGAACTTAGGCTCTTGGAAATTCTCGGGAAGTTTGTCTTGGTGTATGGAGACAGCCTATCGGCTCTTTTCAGCTCATAACCTTGCAAGGCACATAGTCACTCCACCATCTTTGCCAAACGTTTTTCACTCTCTTTACTTAGATAGGGTATTGGTTTTTCCTTCGGAGGAGGATTCAAATTAATGATGATTGGCATGACAGAAGGAGCCTCTCCGGCAGTTTCTTTCCAGGGGGAGATCGTAACGTGCATGCCTTCCGTTGATGGGGGAGCATTTCCCGAGGACATAGGAGTGGATGTTCCGGTGATAGCTATAACCGGGGGCTCCTTAAGTTTCTGGCTTATTTCAAGCATTATTGCGGTAGGTTGGGCCAACTAGTCCTCCATCTTGGCCATGCGCACGTTGGTGTCCTTGTTCTCCATTCTGACTTTTGCGTGCGTGCGAATTGGGGATCTCTGCTTGGCCATGTTGACGATCTACAGAAGACAATCAATTGGCTAGTACCTGAAGCAAGGGTAGATAAGCATATATAAGTACAAGTAATAATTAAGTGGTCGGCTCATGACAAAGATCTAATCACCCAATTTTGTTTGTTTCATTGAAAGCCAGGTTGCCACATAATACAAGAAAAACATGAGAAAAAACCCCTAAACAATGAAGCTACTCCGAAGATGGAAAGACACTCTCTTAACTCCTAACATTGAGACTCGAGACAAATTCTTTAACATTGTAACGCATGTGAATATGGTCCCGCTACAAATTGCACTTGACTTAATCTAACTAATGAGGACAGCTCCTGCTTGTGGTAGCTCCACTAACTCGGGTTAACTTCAAAGCACACTCCTCAGCTTCCTTGAGCTCCCTTTTAAGGCGCTTGATTTCGACTCGGTGGGTGATCCTCAATGGCACTTTAGGAATCCTCGAGCAAAGGCTCTCCGAGATCTTGTGCTTAAGGATGTACTCCTTTAAAGCATAGTAGGTCTTTTCTTGCCCCTCCAACTCTTCTTCAGGCTATATCAGCTTTCGAGGGTGGCACATATCCCACATCGACTTGACCAACGCGACAGAGTCTTTGTGATCTTGGCATCCGTCAGGGAAGTCTACCTTGAGCGAGTCCTCCTGAATCACCAGCGGAAACTGTTGAACCTCATGAAACTGATGAGTGACTCGTGTCAGGTAATAGTCGGTGACTCCAGTGATTCCTAACAAAGGAATAGGATTAGTAAGCCTACACACAAAGTGTGCTTCTTGAACTTGGAGCCATTTGTCATGCCATGGGAAATCCTCAGGTCCAGGATTGGTCATGAAAACTAGCCACTAAGAATAATGATAATTAGGGGTAAACATTTTCCTATCCCTAAACTTTAGGATAGGGTGGCTAGAGTCAGAATTGTCACTCACGGTCATCAAGCTACCGACCCCTTAACGTGAGAGAAGAACCAAATTTGCAAGAGCTCAAGAGGAGCATGGAAAGCTTTGTTTTTGTTTTCTTTAAAACGAGTAAGGGAAAGAAAAGTTTCAGTCAGGATGGCATTAACAAAGCCCTTTCCCATACATACCTCTTGAACTACCCATGATGAAAGGGTTAATAACATTCCTACAATGTGGGAATAACACGACCAGGAAGATCCTATTCTTTTGAAAAGATGGGACATTTGGAAAGAGCATGTTTAAGGATGAAAACGAGCATGTCTTGCGATTGGCTTTCAAAACTTTCCTCATGTCCTCTGCCTTAACTTTAAGGAAATTAGAGAAGGTCGATGTATGCTCAATCCCTATAGGTGGACAAACTAACTCCGACACTAAAGGCTTTCTAATGGCAGCACTGTATTCCTCTAGGGTTGGTGTGAGTTCGTGATCACTAAGTATGAACGTGCAAGTTTTGGGGCACCAAACATGCGTTAACGCTTACATGACATCAGAATGAGTATATATTTCCAATATGGGAAGTAAACGTCCAACATGTGATGCGAAGCTCAGCTTTCGGGATGGAGATGATGCGAAGGTTGGGTACCCCCATTGTATGATCAACCTAATTTGTCGTGGACTGATCAAAAGGAAAGCGAATAAGTAAATTGCAAAGAAAAGAATTCAAAAAAAAAAAAAAACTTACCCTACTCATTGAGCATCGATGTCAAGGCCATAGACATGCGCATGAACAATAGTTCGATTTCTATTCTAGACGGCACAAAATGGAGCCATGGGATCACAGGATTGAACCAACAAGCTCATGGCTAGGTCGTGTTACCCATGACTCCGGTTCCGTCAAAGAACTGACCCGTGTCGCATGCTCGCAAACTAGGGTGCGGACCTCTGACATCAAGAAAGAAATTTTGGGGTTGAGATGGGCGACTCGTACTATATGCTTGTAATCGGAGTGGTATCTACCTCAATACCATCCTAAGTGATCCTATGCGGCCTAGGTCTAGCGGCAGGTTGTGCATGCTAAGGTGTAGTGCAATGCAAATGATATATGCACAACAAAAATTTATAGGCAAATAACACTCCGTACATAAAAATTAAACTAGACAATCCTACACCTCCTTGCAAGACAAAAGTGAGCAAACACTTTCCCATATACCTCCCATTCTGCAAAAAAACATTTAACACCTTTAATGTTAGGGGCGTACCGGAATCCTTGCTACCAAAGAAAAATATTTTTGAACAAGATTAATTTTGGCCTAAGTCCTCGAAGGTTTAAAACCAAGTTCCTAGTGGAGTCGCCAAGCTGTCATGACCTACCCTCAGGGGGAGGGGCATAAGTTTAGGGTATTGCCTAAAAAGACGGACCTATGGCCCATGATTAGGCGCGGCTCTCTCAAGCCCATACCCAGCGTGACATTGTGGTATTCTAAATAAATTCGCAAAAAAGGAGTTGCCACTAGCCTATTGGGGTCAGTTAGAAACCAAGTGAAGCATGGGAGCGTACCTCACTTCCTACACAACCAGAGAATCTAAGGTTAGGGACTTGATTACACTAATTGACCAATTAGTGCCCTTTCGGTACCCAATCTTGTTCATTTCAAAATAAAGGATTTTTGCCAGCGGTTTGGATTAATTTTATGTCTATCCAATAATATGTGAGGTGATCATGTGGGTGTGCAATCATTAAAGTAACAACCATAGCTACCAAGAGCTTCATTGCAACAAAATTAAATGCATGCAATTAAACATAACTAGATATGCAAATCAAACATACGATATAATCATCATGCGAGCAAATAGAGGTCTAATTACCCTAAGAATGCAAATATAGCAATTCCTAACCAAACCCTACATTTTTTTGGATATTTCAATTTTTTTAAATTTTTTAAAATAGATTATTATTATTAGTTTTTGGGGACCGGGTTGAGTCAGGTCGAGTCTGACCCGATTCAACCTTGTTGGGTTCGGCTCGACTGGGTCCGGCTAGGTTGGGTTAGGCCGGGTCATCCTTGGTCGGGGCTTAAACTTGGCCCAACTTGGGCCCAAGCGAAAGTAGGAATCGACAAATTTGACCCACTTGACTGGCGCCCCTTTGGTTGTGACCAGGGGTGCCAAGAAGGTGCATGTCGGTGACAGTGACGCCGTGGCCAGGTTGGGGGGAACGGCTTGGCTTCCCTGGCTGCAATGAAGTCCCTTCGACAGCCTGGGGTCCTAGGGCTCCATGTGAAGGAGCTTCGAGGAGGGAGAGGCCACTTGAGCATTATGGCAAATAGGTGGAGGGCATTGGCAAACCAAGGGGCTTCCGACCTAAACAGACTCAAGGCAGCGACGATGGTGACTAGAAAATAACCAGCAATAAATGGGGACTAAATGGGGAACTTACAGAGGTGTAGCTCACCCGAAAAGACAAGATGAGCTCCGCGAACTTGACTTTGAAAATGCACACTAGGTATTTGACGAAATACGAACCCGAGTCCGATGGGAATGGTGGCTCTAAAACACGTCGGCAGTGGCAGCGGTGACTGAGTCGTGTCAACGGCGCTTGTAGTGACCGGTTTTCCTTCCTGTTCCTGTTTCCTTTCTCTTTCGCTCTCTGTTCGCTCTCCTTGCTCTCCTCGCTCTCTACGTCCATTCTCCCTTTTCTTTCTCTTTTCCTCGCTCCTTCGGCTTGCACGTGTGGCCTTGTTCGACCAATCAGCCACCTTTGCCAACCGACTCTCACTCGAGGATTCCAACACTTGCTTGCACCCATGAGATAATGGTGTTCCTTGCTGCCCTACGGCTTTTTTGATTTCGCCAATTCCCCATGGGGATGGCTGCTTTTGCTTTGCCGCTTCCCGTGCGTAAGACGGCTAGAGGAGAAGACAGAGGCACGGGTCGGGTTGAAAGGAAGCAAGGGCTGGGCCGTGAGAGGGAAATAAAGAAAAAGGAAAAGAGGGGGCAGGCCCAGGCCCATGCAAGGGAAAGAAAAGGAAGAGGGGCATGCCCCCTTTTTAAATCAAATTTTCAATTCGAAAAAATTTCTTTTTATTTTTATTTTTATATATGTGATTAAAAACATAAATTAGGTGTCAACAGCTGCCCCTCTTTGAATGTAGCCTCGAAGAGATTACAATCAAAGACAGAAGGACCTAAATTATTCCAACCATAAAGAGATCCTGGGTTTATAAGCATACATCAGGCCGACGGAGAGAACTCAAAGCTATGGAAGCATGTCTTGCCAATAATAGAAAGAAAGATCCTAGGCTACAGAAGCCCACCGGGTCATAAGAAGAGGGTGAAGGACTCTAGGCTATAGAAGCCCATCAGGTCATAAGAAAAAGAAGAGAGACTCCGGGTTATAGAAGTCCACTGGGTCATAAGAAGAAGGAGAGAGACTCCGGGTTACAGAAGCCCACTAGGTCATAAGAAGAAGAAGAAAGACTCCGGGCTATAGAAGCCCACCAAGTCATAAGAAAAGGGAGAAGGACTCTAGGCTACAAAAGCCCACCGGGTCATAAGAAGAGGGAGAAAGACTTCGGGCTACATAAGCCCACTAGGTCATAAGAAGAAAGAGAAGGACTCCGAGCTACGAAGCCCACCGAGTCATAAGAAGAAGTGGGACTCTGGGTTGCAAAAGCCCACCGGGTCATAAGAAGAAAGAGGACTCCAGGCTATAAAAGCCCATTGGGTCAGAAGAAGAAGGAGAAGGACTCCGGGCTACAAAAGCCCAATGGGTCATAAGAAGAGGGAGAAGGACTCAGGGCTACAAAAGCCCACCGGGTTATAAGAAGAAGGAGAAGGATTCCGGGCTACGAGAAGCCCATCGGGTCATAAGAAGAAGAGGGACTCTAGGCTACGTAAGAAGGAGAAGGACTAGGCTACGTAAGCCCACCGGGTCATAAAAAAGGAGAAGGACTCCGGACTACAAAAGCTCACCGGGTCATAAGAAGAAAGAGAAGGACTCTAGGCTACAGAAGCCTTCTAGGTCATAAGAAGAGGGAGAATGACTCATGGCTATAGAAGCTCACGGGGTCATAAGAAGAAGGAGAAGGACTCCGGGCTACAGAAACCCAACAGGTCATAAGAAGAAGAGAAACTTCGAACTACAGAAGCCCACCGGGTCATAACAAGAAGGACAGGGACGAAGTCTCACCATGTAACAACGAGTTTTGACCGGGTTGAAAATACATGGTTTGAGAAAAACCCATGAACCTTTATTGTCTTTAGGGAAGCATCCACTGATCCCTTGAAAACTGCATAGCTTCACTAAGGAATCCTATCAAACTCAACTTGAGCAAATGTCATTAGAGATGTCATCAAGATACGTATTAGCAATATTGTAGCATTAATTGAACAAGCTAATCAAGCTAAGTTCGACTGCCTTTAAAAAACACTCGATGTCAATTAGCATCATGTGGCACAAAACTATGATCTTGTTTAGGGATGCATCATTAATCATCAAATCCTCCGGGAGACAAGTTCTTATCAAAACAAATTTTATTTTTGAAAAAAGGCTCATTGAGCATGCCGAACTAGAGCTTATTAGTCAAAAATGGTTTCTCACACACTCTCGATAAAAATAGCTGCTTGATCCCATCCATTCGAGTGGGAAGTAATTGATTGCTGAGGGTATCTCACATAACCCATATCAAAGGCTTTTAGAAACATTCGTGGTGAGCACAATCTAATCGATCAAAAAGGTCTTTTGAAAGGACTGCAATATAGGCTCGGTTAGGGCTTACACAAAGGAATTATTGCTTTGAGGCCAATAAAGGAACATTTGTCACTATCTTCATCGGGTTTACAAGTTGAGAGCTTGGAAGATAAGACAAGATAGAATTGCTTCCACTCTTTTAAGCAGTAGCTTCTTTGTGGTATTTTCATTTTCACTCAAATCATCCCAATTAGAAGAGACTTTGGAAGAGGGTTGTAATGTTGGCTTGGGACAGGCTCGAAAGGCTTAAAATTTTCAAAAGGAGTTTTAAGAGTCGGTGATCATCATGGCATCGTGACCAGGTCACTCGATCTTTTGAAAGCATTTGGCTTTTGAAACACTACACATCTCGAAAGTCCCTTGACTAATCATTTTTATATGGGAGGCTTTGCTCTTTTCTCTAATTTCCTTTGCCCTTTGTGATGATTTTTTTTTGCAGGCCCTTGGATTTTGATAAATTTTCTTTCATATAAGATGTAGTCTTTTGGCTCTTCTTCTTGATGAGCATTGGCCTTGCTTTTACTAGGCACACTATTTTTTTATGCCCCCTAATTTTATCGAACTTTTTGCTCTTTGAACTTTTGAAGCTCTTATGACTTTCGAAATGCTTTTCACATTTTCTCGTAACTGTCAACCGTATTTGGTCATTTCTTATGCCTTGTCCTAGTGAAAGGAGATGATCACCCTCGGGGTTCAGAAATGAATAATTAAGCCCAAATTGGTTAACGCAACAAATATCAGTATTTAGGTAGAGAAGGAAATGCTCTTCTTCACCTTGGGATGAGTTAAGCTCTAATGAGAATTCATGTGAAGCTATCACTAGAAGATTGATGGAAATACAAGTAATAGGATTTTTCTCAATCTTTTGCTCTACAACATGAGTGTAATCTCCTATGCTACCCCGATGTAGAGTCGTTCTCGACAGGGGTACTTTGAATGATCATCCTTATTTGGCCCAAACGGGAGCGAGAGACTAATGCAATGCTTGGGGCTAATGAAAGAAAAGACTTTATCAGTTCGATCTTTGTGCTCAAGGCAAATGAATGATTCATCCTAAGAGAATGTCGCCTTTCACTCAACTCTCAAAAGTGTTTGAAGGACGTGTTTGGAAATGGCTTGCCTTTCTTTATCCTAAGCATTTCTTGTTTAGCATGGTTAACGTTTCACCTTTTACCCGAATAGAATCATTTTTACAAGCCCCCTTTTCGAGGGTCACCGATATGAAGTGTGCATAGTAACATTGTAAATGGTTTATACGAATGATGCCATGCATTTTTTTTTTTGTCTCAGTTTGCCTATCATTTGAGAGAAGGAGATATTCAATCATTTGTGCGGAGACTTGATGGTTCATTGAATTGACTTTTCCCTCCGCCATTTCTTCATCGAGCGATAAGGTGCTTGAAACACAAATAGATATGCATGTATGTAACATATGCCTGATATCTATGATGCTATGCATAATGCCATATGACTTGGATTGTGCATGAAGTGGCTCTTCGGCCTTGATTTCAATCATGGAAAATATTTTTTGACTGCATCAGTGTTTACAAGTCTAGGCAATTCACTGCCGTCCATTTCAACTAAAATCATAGCACCACCAGGAAGAATTTTCTTAATGACATACAACCCCTCGTAGTTCGGGGTGAATTTGCCATGACGTTCTGGTATACTCGGAAGCACTTTCCTCAGCACTAGATTATTTACTTCAAAGTGTCTAGGATGCACCCTTCGATTGAAGGCCTTTGCGACTCGTTTCTGATAGCATTGGCCATGACACATAGCTTGCAATCTCTTCTCATTGATCATGTTTAACTGCTCATGCCTCTGTTGCATCCACTCAGTCACCTCAAGCGTAAACTGGGAAAGGACCCTTAGAGAAGGAATTTCAACTTCAATAGGCAAGACTACCTCCATCTCGTACACGAGTGAAAAAGGAGTTGCCCCTGTAGAGGTGCGGATAGAAGTTCAGTATGCCATTAGTGCGTAATGGAGCCTATCGTGCCAATCACGATAATTTTTGGCAGTCTCTAATAGAATTTTCTTTATGTTCTTGCTCCCCGCCTCCACTGCTCCATTCATCTAAGGACGGTACGATGATGAGTTCAAATGCTTAATTCGAAACTCACTAAGCAAGCCATTCGTGACTTTGTTGTTCAAATTGGTGACATTGTGGGTAATGATCACCTTCGGCACCCCATAACGATCGACAATGTCACAACGAATGAACTTTGCCACGTTCTTGGCAGTAACATTAACATACGAGTTAGCCTCGATCCACTTGATAAAATAGTCTATCGCCACCAAGATAAATCGATGCCCATTTGAAGCTTTGGGGTTAATAGGCCCGATCATGTTAATTCCCCATATTGAAAAGGGCTAGGATTGAGACATTTGGTGAAGTTCATTTGGAGGGGCAGTTATCCTGTCTCCATAAATCGGCACTAGTGACACTGTCGTATGTGTTGAATACAGTTGGACTCCATGGTCCGCCAATAATAACCAAGTCGCATGATCTTTCTCACCAAGAAGTGTCCATTCACATGGGGGCCACACTCCCCTTCATGTATCTCCTTCATCAGACAGTCGGTTTCTTTGGCGTCGACACATCTTAGCAATGTCAAGTCGAAGGACCTTTTGTAAAGGACATCTCCACTGGCGAAGAATTTTAACGCTACCTTTGTCAAATGCTTTATGTCTGTTGCTTCACTTCCTTTGGGCAATTCGCCTTTCTGTAGATACTTCAAGATGTCGCGATACCAAGGTTGTCCGTCCGGTTCCTCTTCGACCGTCATGCAATAAGCCAGGTGCCTAAGGATTTCAATTCTCAATGGTTCAATGTCCATGCCCCCAGCTACTTGTAACATTGAACACAAGGTAGCTAAGGCATTAGCGAACTGATTTTGAGACCTTGGTAAGTATTCGAATGATATTTCTTGAAATTCCTCTGTCAACTCCCGTGGCATCTCGGAAATTCAAAGCCAAGCCTTAAGGTGTGTTAAATGTCTTTAATTAGGTGATAGAATTTTATGGCTTATGCTTTAGCCAATTTGTCTTTTAATTTAAATGAATTATGCTTGTGATTGTGGAAATTCAAATTTAATAGATTAATGCTTGGCCATATGATTTAAATTTCAATAATTAAAAATATCCCAAGACTTTGGCCAAGATAAAATTTGAATTTAGAAATATTTATAAAAAGGAAATTAAAAAAAGGAGAAAATAGGGTTATTTTCGAAATGGGCCTTGGACCCATTAGCCTAAAGCTTGGTGGGCAAGCTAGTCGGCCATTAGGGCCCAATAGGTGGCTGTTGACCAGCCCAAAGTGAGTGGCTGGTTGGGCCTAAGCCCAAGCCCAATTAATTCAAAAACAAAAATTACAAGTGGCCAAAGGAAGAGCATGCATTGGTTGGTCATTAGGTGGATCAATCATTGCACATGATGGGATTAAGGGATATAAAAAAGAGAGAGAAGAGGAGTGGCTGGCTCCTCTAGCTCCATTCGGTCGAGAGAAGTGAAAGGGAGAGAGAGAATTCGAGAGAAAGAGAGAGGAGGGACCGAGAGAGAGGAGGTGGAGCCGAGAGTTGCCGCCGCCCATTCGCCGTACGCTGCCGTTCATCGCTGTTTGTTCATCTTGGAGGCAAGTGGGGTCCTTAACTTCTCTTGCATGTCTGTTTTGTTGGTTGCATGTTCGGTTTTAGGTGTGATTTGGGCGAAAAACCGAGGTAAGGGTTGGAAGTGTTCAAGCTATGTGACTGTTTTCGTTCGATTTGTGGTAGTCAGTATCTTAGTCGAGCTTGCATGTGTATTTGGAGTGCGATTTTGGCTTCGGTGTCTTCATAAAAGTTGAAGCTAATGTCTTGTAGTCTGACATACTCGAATTTCATGGAAAACGATGGTGATATGTGGGGTCAAAAGCTCTGTTATACGGAGACCTCAGATCTGCGAAAGCTTCACTGACCTTTTGTTGATTTCTTGGTTGCATGTTAATTTCTGTTGGAGATCTCACCTTGTTGTCTTCTTGAAAGTTGTAGGAAACACCTTAATCTATAACATTCTCAAATTTTAAGCAAAAACAACAAATATAACTTGGTGAATCGGTTAGATCTTTGAGATGGTTGATTCTGGTGAGGTGTACCGAGACACCCGAGATTTCATGGGTTAAAATGGTGACCATAATCCGGTTATTTGACCTAGATCCCTTCATGAAACTTGTAAAGGACACATTGTTACATAACATACTTAAATTTTAAAAGTAACGAAAGAGATTTGATGGGTGAAATCTAAGAAATACGGAGAAGTGTGTTCTGGACGAAACGGTAGTGGTTCCAGAAGCTTCGTAGGGCTATGGAAATTAATCTAAAAATAATTTGGCTTAAAGTTCTCAATGAAAAAGGTACGAAAATGTGTTGGGTATCACCCTGTAAAGTTTCGTAATTTTTTGAGACCGTATGGATATTTTAATTGAATTTATTCGGAAACTGTGCAGTGGGTTTAAATCCGAGAATTTTAGTATGTTTTTGGAGGAAATTGTGAAATTATAAGAAATTCAATTTGGCCATGAATTTTATATGAAATTGTGATCTTATAAATGACTATTGAATATTATGATTTTGGGAAAATCATAAATATTAAATATTTATTTATGAAAATAAATAAATATAATAAATTAATAAAATAATAATAAAATAATGAAATAATAAAATAAAATAGATTTTTATTTGGCCATGGATTCAATTCCATTTGTGTGGCACTTGTGTGATGAGGTCTTTGTATATGCATTAAATTGAAATACTTATGTGATTAAGCTATGATATGTGCATGACATGTGAATTGAAATATTTATGTGATTTAAACTATGACATGTGCATAACATGTAAATTAAAATACTTATGTGATTAAGCTATGACATGTGTATGACATGTGAATTGAAATGCAAGTGTGATATGTTTGATGCCATGCCAAACTGCCATGTTAAATTGAGATAAAAGATAAATATGGATGAGAATGAGGTTGTGGTGGAGGATGCCGTCGGTGGCTCGGTGGCGTAATTCCGTAGATTCCCGGGAGTTTCGGGATGCCCGGAATGTGGGGGCCGGAAGCCCTGTCAAGGTTTCTGCCCGAAGGGAATGCCTTGTGATGCTAGTTGAGATGCGAGATGCCCGGAATGTGGGGGCCGGAAGCCCGGTGGCCATGAGATGGTGGAATCTTTGAAGGATCCCCGTCGGAGGTTTCTACTCGAAGGGATGATGATGATGGTGAATTTGATGATTTGAGAAAAGATAATGTGGGGATCAATTAATAAGTAAAAGTGGAAATTGATCTATGATGTGATATGCGCGGTGATACATGGCTAATGATGATGTGATATGCATGGTGATGCATGGCTAATGATGATGTGATATTCATGATGATACATGGCCAATGATGATGTGATATGCATGATGATACATGGCTAATGATGATGTGATATGCATGGTGATACATGGCTAATGATGATGTGATATGCATGGTGATGCATGGCTAATGATGATGTGACATGCATGGTGATGCGTGGCTAATGATGATGTGACATGCATGGTGATGCGTGACTAATGATGATGTGATATGCATGATGATACATGGCTAATGATGATGTGATATGCACGGTGATGCATGGCTAATGATGATGTGGTATGCACGGTGATGCATGGCTAATGATGATGTGATATGCATGGTGATGCATGGTTAATGATGATGTGATGATAATGATATATGAGATGCCATGATGATGATATATATGCTATGATGATGCATGAATACGCTTGACATCAAAAAGGTAAGCAATGCATTGTATGATGGTATGCATGGTGCACCGAGTTGTTATTGGATTTCCCTATCTGCGAGTGGTTGTACTCACCCCTTTTGGGGATAACATTTCAGATTAGCACCATGCCGCTACCCTGTTTCGCGTGGGGTATTTTACGGTCTCGTCGATGTTGAGGTGGAGTGTACGGAGATAGATTGTCCCTCGTGCCCGGATTGACGTTTATCGAGTGCGATGCTTAGTTATGTATGATATCGGCCGCTCGGGGGCCCTGTCATACAAGAGTTTCTCAGTGCACGTTTGACGGGATGGAGCGATGCGAGGGATCTGCGCCGCCACCACCCGACACCGGGTTGGGTTTGAGACTGCGCGCGAGGAGTAGGAGCTAGATCACTTTTTGATTTAGATAGTTGACGCTGGTAATGGGAGGGTTTTGTGTTCATGTGATGTTAGGGGTCGGAGTTCCTTTTTGAGATTTTAGGTGGGACATGGCGAGTCTTAACCTTTTTGGTTTTTGTACCGACCCGAAGGAAACCCCATCTCGCTATATGTATGTATGTAAACAAAGCGTCAACGTTATTTATAAAATCGTGCTTTGTTAGTTGGTGTGTATTTGTATCATGGGTTAGAAGGGAGATAGATGACGATGTGAATTTTGCTTCCGCTATGAGTCGCGCATGGGGACCGCTTTAAAAAAAAAATGCCATGTCATCCGGCAAGGCTAAATTTAGCCAAGAGATAGAGATGGTAAAAGATGTAACACGGCGCGGTGACGACTTGCGAAGGGTTCGGGTGTCACAACTCCCCGGGAACTCATGATATGCAATTAATTTAGAATCTCGTGTTCGCCATTCGCCTTCGATCTGTAAGATGATTAGGGCTGAATCATCGTAAACTTGCAGCTTTCGAATCTTCATGTCGATAGCAGCTTGGAGGCCGAGAATGCATGCTTCATACTTAGCTATTTTATTCGTGCAAGGGAACGTCAATTTAGTTGCAACAAGGTAGTGCTGTCTGTCTGGGGAGATAAGAACTACCCTGGTACCCGACCTAGCTAAGTTAACTACACCATCGGAGTACATCATCCATTTGTCACTTGATACAGGTAAAATTTGCTCATCTGCATCACTATCCTCATCAGATGCTCTGGACTTCTTGGAACTTTCTACTAGCATGTTTGCTATGGCGCGGCCTTTGACAGACTTTTATCCCAAGCTTTGACCGTCAAACTCTAAAATTAAGATTTGCCACTTGGCAAACTTGCCAACCAGCGTTGGCTTCTCCAAGAGGTACCTGATGGGATCATTTTCGGTCACTAATAGGATTCGGTGATGGAGTGTGCATTGCCGCAGCTTGTGCAAGACCCAAATCAAGGCCACACAAGTTCTCTCAACTTTTGTATAGTTCATCTTGGAAATAATGAACTTGTTGCTCAAGTAGTATATCACGCATTCTCTCTCGTCATTTGGTCTTTTCTGTGCTAACATGGCTCCTAATGATTCGTCATGTATGGTCAAGTACAAAATGAGGGGAATTTTAGGGAGAGGGGGCACTAGGACTGGTGCATGCGTGAGATAGTGTTTTATCTTCTCGAAGGCACCCTGGTACTCGACATCCCACTCAATCTTTGCATTTGTTTTTAGAAGCTTGAAGAATGGCTTAGCTATTTCAGACAACTAACAAATGAATCTCGCCACATAATTGAGTCGTCTCATCAGGCTACGGACTTCTTTGGTGGTAGTCGGGGGTCGCACATCACAGATAGCCTTTACCTTTGATGGATCAATCTTTATGCCTTTGTTACTAACCATGAATCCTAACAGCTTCCCAGATCTCACCCCAAAAGTTCATTTTGTGGGATTGAGGTGTAGCTTGAATTTCCGAAGACGTTTGAACAGTTTTTGCAAGACTTTCACATGATCCTCACCTCGTCTTGACCTCACGATCATATCATCCACGTATACCTCAATCTCCTTGTGCATCATGTCATGAAATAACGTGACCATGGCCTTTCGATATGTTGCCCTAGCATTCTTTAGACCGAAAGGCATCACTTTGTAGTAAAAAGTTCCTCAAGGAGGTTTGAATTTTGCTCCTATTCTCCTTCTTCATACAGATTTGATTATATCTAGAAAAATCATCCACAAAGGAGATAACTCAAATCCTGCCGTCTGTCAACTAAGACATCGATATGTGGGAGTGAAAAATCATCCTTGGGGCTTGCTCGATTTAGGTCGCGGTAGCCAACACACACCCGATTTTCCCATCTTTCTTCATTACAGGCATGATATTTGCTACCCAATCAAGATAACGTGTCACTTTGATAAAATCTACTTTTAGCAGTTGCATTACTTCTTCTTTAATATTCTTGGATAACTCTGGTTTAGTTCTCTTGAGTCTTTGCTTCTTGGGTGGCATAGTAAGATTTGTTAGTAGAGCATGTTCCACAATTTCGGGGTCCAATCCCGACATGTCGGCATATGTCCAGGT
This sequence comes from Eucalyptus coolabah, assembly GCA_014182585.1. Lineage (NCBI taxonomy): Eukaryota > Viridiplantae > Streptophyta > Magnoliopsida > Myrtales > Myrtaceae > Eucalyptus > Eucalyptus coolabah. Next base: position 19,437,661 of record CM024624.1, on the reverse strand, counting down.
GAACACATCTTGATATTCTTTCAGAAGGTTAGTCATCCTTTCCGCCTCTAACTTTGAGAGACATGCCCCAATCTTTACTTCCCGACATTCTCTTCATCACCTAAATTTATGGTGACTGTTCACTCTTCTGTCAACGGCTTTAATTCTTCATGTCGATTCCATTCGCGCTCAATCCCATTATGATCCTCATTGTCGGTATCATCGGAACCTAAGGGACTTTCTCCATGCATATCCGGGTCACATGCATCCTTATCATGATTATGCATAGTGTAATGCCTGAGATGCGATGAGATAAGTTAGAGTAATGACAAAAGAAAGATGATGTATGTCATTTTCCAAAAAAAAATTAAAGCATTTTTTTTTTTGGTAGAAATTTCAAGAATTCATTTTCATATCCTCGGACTTCCTCATCCTTGCAAAGCAGTCAAATAAGGGAGCATGTGGAGGCCTAGGCCTCAGTGACCTTCATAGGACTAGTTTGATGTGCTTCCACATGTTCTTAATAAAACATGTGTCTATTTTATTGAATGAGGAAAGATAATGCCGTATTTTGACACACACCACCCTTGACCAACGGCTCAAGATTAGGATCGACCATAGTTTGCATTATAAATGACATAAGCAGGAAATAAAGAAAGAAAAACTACAAGATCCCGCATAGGGGAGAAGACATAAAACGAAAGACTAGGCTAAACGAGAACTGCCCTACTCTGGAGGGACAGCCATGACTTCAGAGGACTTAGCTTCCTCACATGATAGGATGGTGCATATGACATCTTCCTCGAATAGCTTGGCCACACCATAGATGTCCTCCTCTTCATCGAACATCTTTGTAGGTCTTGAAAATGTCCCTTTGAGCAATGGGGAAAACGGGCTTTGATCACCTTTGTCCTCCTCGGTTTGTGCAGTGCGTTCACTCTGGTTTCTATACCTACCTCGGCCTCCTTGGGCAACTCGGCCTCTATGCCTTCCACAGCCTCCTCTGTTGCCATAGCCACCCTGCTCGTTATGGTCTCCTCGATTCTTGACATATCTCAAGCCTCTTCTCTTGAAGTTTTTATGAGCTTCAATAGGTTTTCGCACACCCTGGCCACACGATCCAAGACCCTTTCTAGGATTATACCTGCTCGCCAACATGATCCTTCCTATAACTATAGCTAGCCTAGACAATTCAAGGGCCTTTGTGAAAGAACCCACAGTCACATGAATCATGGACACTGACTCTAATGTTTGAAAGCCGGACTCCTTGGTACATTCGGGCTCCATATAAGGGATGATCATCTTGTGGTAGATCTTGAAATTAGATTCTCCAAGCACAGTGACAAGCCTGTTGTCAACCACGAATTGCACTTTCTAATAGAGGCTGGAGGGAATGGCGCCCGCCATGTGGATCCATGGCCTCCCAAGCAGAAAATTAAAGGTGCTTGGTATATCCAGTACTTGGAATAGGACTTGGAAAAGTACAGGGCCAATTAACAATTCAAGTTCAATCTCCCCTATCACCTACTTTTTCATCTCGTCAAAAGCCCGCACAGTCAACTTGCCAGTACAGATTCTCCCAAGATTGATGCCAAGACGGTGGAGAGTGGCCAATGGACATATATTGAGCATTGAACCGTTATTGATCAACACTCTGCAAACAAGAGTGCTCTCATGCTTTACCGAGATGTGTAGCACTTTGGTATGATTAGGACCATCAACGGGTCGGGGGGAGATCATCATCAGTAAAGGAAATTTGGTCTTTCAATAAAATGGTCCGTACGAACTCTTCCAATTGGACTTCATCGATTGATTCCGGCACGTCCACCTCATTAAGGACTTTCAGCAAGATGTCCCTATGCTTCTCGGAAGATTTGAATAATTCCGGGAGGAAGATTTGAGCTAGCAACTTTCGCAGTTGATCCACCCCATTGAACTCACTGGACTTTACTACGGCAAAGAATTGCTTTGCCTCCTCCTTGGTCACGGCCTTCTTTTCTACTCCTTTATCAGGGGGGTAACAACGGCCTGATCACGTGACAGCGTCTACCTTCATTGTTCCATAGTCCCAAGGTATAGATTTGGGATTGAATTTGGGATGATTCTCCAACACTATCACTCCGTCTTTCCCTTAGGGGGCAATTCAATCGTGACCAGCGTTGCATTCCCTCATGTGATTTAGATTGCCGACACCTCCTCGACCATAAGGTCAATCACATGGGTTCAGCGATTTCCATCTCGATAACATCGGTGGGCTCCTCATCAGATAGTTTAATCACCATTGTGGTTATCATCGTTATCACCCCTTCCTCGTATAAAGCTAGGGTCTTTGAAATTCCAGGCATAACCTTTCTCACCCGAGATATACAAGCAAACTTGTAGAAAGATGAGCGAAATGACAATGGCATTATCATGGATACGACTCTCTCTTCCTCTTCTTCGTGTCGGATTACCCCCATGGCTACCATCCTGCGGATGTGGTTCAGTTTCTCTTCAGGGGTCACATCCTCCTAACCTCCATAGTATCTTGCTAGCACTAAGGACTCATACAACTTGGAAGCTATCTTGGAATGTGTGTATGAGGAACGGCATGTTGTCGCGCGGTGAGCCACTTTCCTCAGATAATACCTAAGGTGGGTCTTGGGGCATTCCGTTCCATCATACTTTCTTGTGAATTCAGGCTCTTGGAAATTCTCAAGGAAGTTCTTTTTGGTGTATGGAGATAGCCTATTAGCTCCTTTCAGCTCGTAACCTTGCAAGGCACATAGTCGCTTCTCCATCTTTGCCAAACGTTTTTCACTCTCTTCACTTAGGCATGGTGTTGGATTTTCCTTCGTAGGAGGATCCAAATTAACGATGATTGGAATAACAAAAGGAGCCTCTCCGGCAGTTTCTTTTGAGGGGAGATCAGCAATGTGCATGCCTTCCATCGACGAGGGAGCGTTTCTTGAGGACATAGGAGTGGATGTTCCAGTGATAGCTACAGCGGGGGGCTCCTTAAGCTTCTGGCTTATTTCAAGCATCATTGCGGTGAGTTGGGCCAGCTGGTCTTCCATCTTGGCCACGTGCACGTTGGTGTCCTTGATTTGCATTTTGACTTTCGTGCGCGTGTGAATTGGGGATCTCCACTTGGCCATGTCGACGATCGGCAGAAGACAATCGATCAGCTAGTACTTGAAGCAAGGGTAGATAAGCATATATAAGTACAAGTAATAATTAGGTAGTCAGCCCACGATAAAGATCTAATCACCCCAATTTGTTCATTTAATTGAAAGCCAGGTTGCCACATAATACAAGAAAAAACATGAGAGAAAACCCCTAAACAACGAAGCTACTTCGAAGATGGAAAGACACTCTCTTAACTCCCAACTTTGAGACTCGAGATAAATTCTTTAACATTGTAACACATGTGAGTATGATCCCGTTACAAATCGCCCTTGACTCAATCTAACTAATGAGGATAGCTCTCACTCGTGGCAGCTCCACTAACTCGAGTTAACTTCAAAGCACGCTCCTCGGCTTCCTCGAGCTCGCTTTTAAGGCACTTGATCATGGCTCGGTGGATGATCCAAAATGGCACTTAAGGAATCCTCGAGCGGAGGCTCTCTAGGATCTCGTGCTTAAGGATGTACTCCTTCGAAGCATAGTAGGTCTTCTTTTGCCCCTTCCAACTCTTCTTCAAGCAATATAATCTTCTGGGGGTGGCACATATCCCACATCGACTTGACCAACACGATAGAGTCTTTGTAATCTTGGCATCCGTCGGGAAGTCTACCCCGAGTTGGTCCTCTTGAATCACTGATGGAAACTATTGAACATCTTGAAATTGATGAGTGACTTGTGTCGGGTAATATCTAGTGACTCCAGTGATTCCTAACACAGGAATTGGTCCAATAAGCCCACCCACGAAACGTGCTTCTTGAACTCAGAGCCATGTGACATGCCATCCTCAGGTCAAGGGTTGGTCATGAAAACTAGCCACTTAGAATAATGATAATTAGGGGCAAACATTTTCCTATCCCTAAACTTTAGGATAGGGTGGCTAGAGTCAGAAATGTCGCTCACGGTCATCAAGCTACTAAACCCCTTAATGTGAGAGAAGAACCAAATTTGCAAGAGCTTAGGAGAAGCATGGAATATTTTGTTTTTGTTTTCTTTAAAACAAGTAAGGGAAAAAAATGTTTTGGTCAGGACGGCAATAACAAAGCCCTTTCCCATATATACCTCATGAACTACCCATGCCACGGAAAGGTTAATAGCATTCATACAATGTGGGAATAACACGAACTCAAAGAAAACTAACAGGAAGATCCTATTCTTTTGAAAAGATGAGGCATTTTGAAATGGCACGCGACCCGGGGATGCCAAGAAGGCACACACTAGCAAACGGTGCCACCTTGGCTAGGCGGGGGGAACGGCCCGGCTTCCCCGGCTGTAATGACATCCTTCCTACAGCTTTGGGTCCTAGGGCTCCATGCGAAGGAGCTTCGGGGAGGCAGTTCCCACTCAAGCATTATGGCGAATAGGTGGAGGGCATGGGCGAACCAGGGGGTTTTTGACCTAAACGGGACTCAAGGCAGCGGTTGCGGTGACCAGCTATGGCACACCCCTCGACACGCCCCCCGATCCGCTAGGGTCACCACAGTTCACTTACCTTTCACTTCTCCTAATGATATGTCACCCTAATACCATTTGAATTGTAGTGGGTCCATAAATCCGGGGGTTTGTATCATCTCAATCGATCCTAGTGCAGTTCATATAATAAAAGCATACTCGACATTTCCCTAACCCGTACTCAAATTAAATTATACAATGCAATGCACACCAACTACACTTTTCATATATATAGAAGCTAATGCCGAACCAATTTACATACTTTGATGGACATTACAAGTCAGTAGAACAAAATGCCAAGGCTTTAACTAATCTCGGCTATAACCCAAAAGAACTCAACTCTGCATCAAACATGAACATCAATCCATTATCTAGTGTCGGCTATCCAAAAGTGTCGTCCTCTACCAGTCACACGCCGTCGTCCTCTACCACCACACGCTCTAATCACACCCAGCTCGGGTGCATTAGCTAGTGGTGCTGGCAGCATCCACATCATCATCCCATCGCAGTGAACATGCACGGACAGGAACTCCTAGACTATAGGGCCATTAAGTAGACCCACATCATAGATAACTAAAACATGAACACGGATGAACACTAGTCCACGAGCACCAACACAGGAATGCTCCGAACACTCATCCTCAACATCAAACGGTAAGTCATAGAAAGTACCACGCGTGATCGGTAACAGAGGCATCTCCTAATTTGAAATGTTAGTCCCCAAAAGGGGTGAGTACAACCACTCAACAGTAAAGATCCATCAAACTACATAATGCAATAGGCAAGACAACCACAATTTCGTGTGAGATGCAACATGTAATCATGTCTGTATTTCCATGAGATTCATTCATTAAGGCAATTTATGTTCCATGCCATATGCACATACATGCGCATGATTCATATCATCCATGCAATCATGTATATATCCCCATGAGATCCATTCAATACCTTCATGATCGCATTCTCAATGCCAAATAGTACCAACTCAATTTCATAGGCAACTCATACATCATGCCATATGCACACACACATGCGCATCATTCAATTCCTATTTTAATTTTCAAAGGGATCTCATTTTTCTTCTAAGGACTAGTGTTTGCATCCCTTATATATCGCTCGCACCAAACCTGGCATCGCGAGGAACCTCCAGCATACATCTCCAAGCATCCAACACACACCTTCGGGCATCTCGACACTCTCCAGGACATCTAGCACACACCTCCGGGCATCCCGACACTCCCCGGGCATCGTCGACTTAAGGGTCTGACAGTATCATCAACATCACAATGCATTTTCACATACATGCCTCATTTTCAAAATAGCATTTGATGCAATAATGTCAAAGGTTTCAATCACTTTTGATGTTATGTGATATGCTAAATGTCACCACATATGCTGCATAACTAACCACTCAAAATATCATATCTCATAGAGCAATGCATTTGTTCTTTAAAAATAAAACATTTTTCGGATAAAACAGAATGCACTCCTTTAGTCAAAATTTTTGAAAAATTAGTAAACGATCTTAATAAATTATGAAAATTTAACATGTTATAAACAAGATCTATAGAAAAAATTTTCATGAAGAACTCCATGCCAAAAGAACTTCGTACAAGTCGCTACAGCCCATGCATCACGGCCTTAAAGTTTCGGAACATCACCATTGCACAGTTTCATTCACAAATTCGGCATAAACCCTAAATAAACTCAGAAAATTATGAAATTTTGATATATTATATTCAAGACTTAGAGGAAAATTTTTGTGGAGAACTCAAAGTCAGATTCATTATAGATCATGAGATACATTCACTAAAACTCCCCCTAACCCTCGGTAGCAATTTCCAGATCTAACCATTTCAGAGAAAAATTGTTTCACCGACCAATATTTGTCCATTTCTTCTCAAATTTTAGTATGATACTGCTGAATATGTCATATACAACTTTCATTGAAAACACAAAATCAAATTCTAACTGGATAATTTTATAAAATTCACAGAATCGCAAGGAGTCGGACTGTCCTTACATGCAACAACTTACTTGTTCTAGGAAGACTACGACCATTCATTCAAATTTCAGCGTCTAACATGACAACTCAAGCATCTCTGACACCCATTACACTTCACACACGACCATAGTAAGTAAAATGTAGGCTAACAGACTTTACTTGCCTCAAGTTCACAAAAATGAGTAAGCAAACGGCGACTTGGGCTTCGGTGGGCTCGATCAATGGCTGTACTAGGCAGCATTGACGGCAGTTTTGGCGCACGGCGGAAGACAGCCTTCTTCTTCCTCGCCAAAGCACCCACACGAACAACTCTCTCTTGGTTTCTCTCTCTCTCTTGATCTCACACTCTCTCTCTTTCTCTTGGCTTTCTCTCTCCCTTCTGCATGACAAACCCCTCGCTCACTCTGCCCCTCCTCTTTTCTTTCCTCTTCATGATTAGTTAGTAATCATTAGCTTTGCATGGCAATGGACATTTGCTTCATCTCCCTCGCCACTTGTCACTCTTCATGCAAGATGATGGGCCTCACTCGGCTGGGCTTGGGCCATCCTTGATCAACCGAACGGTGGGGAGTTATGGGCTTGTTTTTGGGCTGGTTCAGCCTTAAGAATTCAGCCCACTCCTTCTCTTAATAACCCACCTTAATCCTCACTTATATAAATACATAATTACAAATTCATATGGCCATAAAACTTTGTAACATAAATAAATAAAAATCCAACTTATAAAGTACATGGCCAAGAACAAAATTTCCTTATCAATTTATCCTTTAATACAATCCTTAATCACACGTGGACATAGGATACATTTCCAACAAAATAATTGTCCATTAAATGCTCGTCCTTGATTAATTGAAATCCATTAGTCTAATGACCATAATATAGTCTGATGGCGCTTCCATCACCTATTCATGGGTTGCAGTGTACTTAGAGATTACTATGAAATTTTTTAGGATGCCACACTAGCAAATAACCAGGAATAAACAAGGACTAAAGTGGGAACCTACGGAGGCTAGAGCTCGCCCAAAACGGACAGGACGAGCTATGGCGAGCTTGACTTTGAAAATGCACACGGGGTGTTCGACGAAATACCAACCTAAGTTCAATGGGAATGGGGGCTCGAAACGCGGCGGCGGCGGCGACCGGAGTTGTGTCGGCGGTGGTAGCAATGACCCGTTCTCCTTCCTCCTCCCGTTTCCTCTCTCTTTCGCTCTTTGTTTGCTCTCTGTTCACTCTCCTCACTCTTTGCATCCATTCTCCATTTTCTTTCTCTTTTCCCCGCTCCTTCAGCTCGCACGCGTGGCCTCGTCCAACCAATCAGCCGCCTTCGCCAACTGACTCTTACTCAAGGCTTTCAATGCTTGCTTGCACTCGCGAGATGATGCTGTCCCCTGTTGCCCTAGCGTCCCCGCTTTCGGTTTCACTAGTTCCCCATGTGGATGGTTGCTTTCTGCTTCGCTGCTTCCCCATGTAAAAGACGGCTGGAGGAGAAGACAAAGGCGCGGGCCGGGCTGAAAGGAAGCAGGGGGCTGGGCCACGCAAGGGAAATAAAGAAAAAGGAAAAGAGGGGGGGCTGGGCTTAGGCCCATGCAAGGAAAGAAGAGGAAAAGGGGTGGGCCTCCTTTTAAAATATATATTTTTAAATTAATTTTTCAATTGAATTATATGCATACATATATATGTGTGTGTGTGTGTGTGTGTGTGTGTGTGTGCGCTTAAAAACATAAATTAGGTGTCAACAATGGGCATCTCACTTTAAGGTATCCCAATATCACATAACTAAGGCATCCCATGATCATATAGTAGGGGCATCTCACTTTGAGGCATCTCGATATCCCACAACTAAGGCATCCTTGATCACATAGCTAGGACATCTCACTCCGAGGCATATTGGTATCTCACTTAACTGAGGCATTCAAGATCACGCAGCATGGGCATCCTACTCCTCCGGGCATTACTGGTATCTTAGTACTGATGAAAATCTCTTAACTCATTTTATTCACACATTTAACGGATCACACGTTTGAATTACATTGTCTCAATAGCATGAATATCTCTTCAAATGCACACAGCCACTTCAAAACGGAATTCCATGCACACGTACATTATCTCAAACACACTGCACTCATTGCACTCATGGATCACAATTGCAACCACTCAATTGGTCGCACTTCATATATGGAAGGGACACGATTATGCACCAACTAACCAAGATTGAGAGACCATTAGACTCCCCAAAAGTCACACAGAAATACAAACAAGAGGGTTACCATTTAATGCACAATCTTGGACCAAGATAGAACATAGACTCATACAAGTAGTTTTAATCACTGAAGCAAAAAAGTACATCGAATCTCATCAAAAAATTAAAAAATTTAATATTTATAGAAAAGACATAGATTAACATTTTCAAATGATATCATGGGGTCATCCTCTCACTGTCCTATCGGGTGACCCAAATTATTGCTGCTGGCGAGAAAGCTTTTAGGGTCGGTTCACGCTGGCAACGGTGTGGAACTCCATCAAGAAGAAGAGAACGCGGGTCCATTAGCACTCCTTTGTGTGGGACAACACCATAGTGCTTCGCTATCAGCTTAATCTTTGGCTCCTTGCCAAGTGCAGACTTCCAACCCAGGCTCTCCTTCTGTCTTATGGTGGAATTGGAAGTGTTGGTTGTGCGTTTTGCAAGAGTATGCTCGACTTTGTTGATCACTTATTTTTTTATTACTGTGTCATGGCTGGCATTGCTTTCTTTTGGGCTTTCAGATGCAATTTGCCTTGACACAATAGAACTTGGAGGGAGAACCTCTGCTAGGCTGCTACCTATTTGATGGGTAAAGACTTCTACAAGTGCGTTACCCATTTTTCCTTTGGCGCGCTTTGTCATATCGTTTGGAAAAACAAGAATAGCATCATCTTTAGAGACTAGCCCCTGATGATCCTGGCCATGAAGAACCACCTCTTCAAAGTGGTCCAAGACAAGGCTATCACCTTCAAGAACATCGAAGATAATTTCAGAAATAGAAGGTTGAAGAGAAGTTGGGGCCTAGACACGATTATTTTCACCCAGGATCAGTAGGTAGTTCGATGCAATGGTGACCTCTTCCTTGCATGTGGCGTGTTTGGTAGCCAGTTGTCCATGCTGCACTTCTTTTTTGGTTTTGGTGTTGTAGTGTGTGTGCCGCGCTTTGCGGCTTTTACATCTCATCACCCTTCCACTCCTTTTGTTCCTGCATTTGGAGTGTAAGTTTCTGGTGACAAGATCTTTTGTACATTTGGCCTTTCCTCAATATATTTCTTACCTTTAAAAAAAAAAAAAACATTTCCATGAAGGAACTTAAGCCTATTTCTTGCCATATAAAGAGCAATAACTTGCTATATTAACCCCTAAAATTCTGCAGCAACTTTTCATATTAAGCGCCTACTGAAGAAAGATCATTTCCTCATCTAAGTCTCGACTGTTTGTTCTCAAATTTTGATATGTTGTTCCCAAGAATGTGCTCTACAACTTTCATGAAGGGTATAAGGATCAACTAAGTCTTGAAAAGTACAGAAAATTCTCCGAACATTCCTTGGCACTTCAGTTTCTCATTGGTCAGCTTGCTATTCGAAGGGAAACACGTACACATCAGCTAGTTTACTTAAGAAAAACACTCCTATGACACGTTGAAGCTTAAATTCTTTAGTGCACACTTAGGAAAACTAGTTTCTTCCTACAACGATACATTATAATCCAAACGACACCTAAACCAAATTCTGTTGCGTCTTTTTCTCCCGAACCGATCATCTACTAGTTCTGGACTCTATAAACTTTCAACGGGCCTTTTTATTTGGTCTACGGCCTCTTTTGAGACCTCGACACCTCACTCATGGAACCCAGAATGATCTTGCCTACCCGCAAAATTCGTGTGACCAACCTACTATCCAAACCAATACCTGAACTCGCCTCACTGCCACCCAAAGTCAACATGCAGCACACCTCTCTGCCGAAAGAGTCCCCTACTCCACCATCTTGTTACCCACGGCTTCTTTGCATTCAGTTCGTTGCCTATCCAACCCTGATCCTCACATGCAAAGACCCAAGACTCCATTTTGAGCACACATCTAGCCTATTCCAGCCGAAAACAGAAGCATCAAGACCTAATTCTCCACTATCCAGCATGCTTCATAAGTTTTCTCAACAGCGGATAATTTTGAGTTTTTAGGATCTTATCATTTCCTTACTTGGTCATCTTGTGTCATTGGCGGCTTGATTCTTTCCAAGAATTTGCTCTCACAATAAGAAGAAGAAGATGACGGCGCAGCTGAAGGCGTGAAGTTCTAGTTCTGCTCGAGCTGCAGAAGGAAGGAGAAGAGAGAGAGAAAATGGAGAGAGATGTGTCAATTTTGGGGGAAAGAGAGAGAGGGCGTGAATGTTGAGATCCAAGATGTGTATGCAGATTTTAGTTTACATCCTATGAAGAGAAATCATTAGGAAGAATGATGATGGCGTCTCTTATGCAGGCTTCAGAATGAGAGAAACCGAGAGGGAAGATGAAGGTTGCAATTCCCATGCATTTATTCTCCTTTATGATTGACACCTGGCACTCGAGGAGGGGTATGATTAAATCCTAATCCTTATCGTTAATTAGTTTATTTGTTTCTAATGTCTTCAACTTAATTTCATTCGAACTCGCAAATTTTTTGCTTCATTTATAACTATATGAGTCTATGAGTTTGCACAAATCAAATTAATGCATTGGCATTTTGACTTTAGTCTATGATCACAAACAAGCGATAATCACGAGAAAAATATGAAAGTTAGTGTTCGATTAAAAATTAAGTCACTTGTAAATTTTAATAAAATCCTAATTAAATCTTGCATAAAGCTAACCTATAATCTTAAAAAAAAAAAAATTAAAGTCCTTGGGCCTCTACTTTCAAGTAAATTAATCGGGCCTTTCATCGATGCGCCTAAGGTGTTATTCTCGAGCTGATCGCTCCTTAGATAACTAGATTATCCGGGGAAGTCATTAAGAGATTTTAATGCAATAGACTTTGGAATTCAACCAGGAATCGACTACTTGACTATGCTCATCTATAGAGATCATTACAGCACAGTTAAAAATTGATTAGAGATTAGGCATAGGTCAATTCAACCGAGATGCATGGCTAAATGTGGGTGACTCCATTAAATTGCAAAATTCCCATCGATTTGCACTAAACTGATTTTCATGTTGTTTTGATACCCCGTGTCCATATTTGAAATCTTGAGATTTTCATGATCATCGAGAGTCGCCAATGTGTTGAAGAGGTTCATTGTGGTTCGAAGAAATCGACTACGGCTCATTTGCACTAAAAATTTCTAAAAGCTACTTGACAGCCTAGGTCAAGCTAAAATCGCGCCAGATTGAAATTAACCGCGAATTTGAATCCGATTTCAGAAATTGAAAGTTCTGTCATGTCACAAGTCATTTTAGGAACGTTGACTCAACCTCCAAAGAGTTTTTGGTAGAAAAAGTCGATATAGGGCTATTTTTTACTGGAAAAATCAAATGACCGTTTTTGATCGCGAAATTGGGATGACAGTGGATTTTATTGGAGATGAAAAATGCCAATTTGATCGATGATAGGGCCAAATTGATTTTATTCAAGGTGGTTTTGAAGTGGAATTGAGCCAAATGTTGTGCAAATTCGTATGTCCCCCTTGCCCACAACATTTGGACTACTTCAAGGCTTCTAGAAGAAGTTTTTGTGGCAAGAAATTGAGCTGAGGAGGCCAGCTGCAAGGTAGGATCGGACAAGGGGACAAGGGGGATAAGAGAGAGACCAAGAGGGAACCTCCAAGGTAAGTTGGTCCCCTCCCTTCTCCCTCCCATCATCGACCAGCCTTTATCCCAGCAGCTTGAAGACTCCAAAACTTCCAAAGAAGAGCCAGCAGCCAGCCCAAGCCACCGCGCCACCTTTTCATAGCCCGCTGGAGCCACCGCATCACCATTGTTCATCCGCATGCGTCCCACCACCTCTGCCGCATCTAGCTGCCTCGTCCTCGTCTGCTCGCCATCCTAGGAGGCCTTTGGATCACTATTGGAGCCTGCACATTGCCGTTCGGCCTTCGCCTGTCATTGGGGAAGCCCATCGAGTTGCCAGGAGCCCCTCCGCTAGCTACTGTTGTCGTTTCCCCCTTAGCTAGCACCGTTCGGCCCCTTCTCGGCCCAAGATTAGCACTAAACAGTGTGGGTATCACTAGCACTGTTTGGCCCATTTTTGTGGCTTTCCTGACCCCACTTGGCGGTCCCACTTTGGAGGTTCTCGATCCTCGCCGTGTCCCCGTTGTTTTGATCTGAGCGGATCTTTGACTAAGTATGGATTATGTGGATAGTTAGATTAGATTAGCAATTTAATTAATCGTTATTGCATGTTAGGTGGTTAGAGTAATGTAATTAGAACCTAGACAAACTCTAGTATTTATCTCGGGAGTGGTTCAAAAATTTTCCGGACCCGTCTTGGCTTTTAATCAGGCTTTTCCGGCCAAAGTTGCTATTTTTGGCATTTATTAATTAATTTTCATAATTATTGAATTAATTATTATTTTATGTAAATTAGACCGGGATAGTCGATGACCGAAATTTTATGCTGATTTCATTGGTGAAATCTGTTTATTTAATTGACTGCTATTTTATGCAAATTGAGTGATTTGCAATTTTGGGCATTTATCCTAAAATTTATTTATTTCAATATTTAATTAGAAAATCATCGCGTGTCGGTTACAACGCCAAAATGTGTTTGTGGACTATTGAAAATAGTGGGATTTTATAAAGTAAAGATATTGCATTTTGGCTGAGGTTGGCTGTGTACACGATTATTTTTACCGAGTATCTTTAACAAGAGGAAAATAGGCCAAGATATTATTTAAATTAAGGAATTGAAGTGTGAGGCACAATGTCATTAGCCATGGCTAAATAATCATGTGATGGTTTATAGTCATAATAAGATGACTATTGAAAGAGGAAGTGACGTATGTTGTGTTTGTTAATATAGGATGGGTTAAGAAAACTACCGAAGCAGGCTGTGCTCATTGGGCCGTAACTAACCACCAAAGTATGGCTGTGCCTGTTGGGCTGTAATCAGCTGCCAAAGTATGGCCATGCTCGTTGAGCCGTAATCAACTGCCAAAGTATGGCCGTGCCAATTGGGCCATAATTTACTACCGAACTTGGAACCAGTCATGCCCATTGGGCTGTAATTGATCATTGAACATTTAGTAGGCCCTGCCCATTAGGCCATAATTAGGAGTTGGGGATGAGTAATTGAAATGACCGTGTGATGGTCATAATGACTTGGAATCGACTAGGTTGATTGATTGATTATTCGATCCGATTTAATGATTTAATTTGTCGATGTGACTCGATGAATTGCATATTGAATTGACTTGTAGGAAGGAATAGACGCCTATGTAATTCCTCTAACTCATGTTTGTGCTTAGGCAGCCCTTGGGGCATATTTTCTTCCTAGTTGTGTCTTAGGGGGTGAACTTGCTGAGACGTCGTCTCACCCTATTGTGGGATAACATTTTCAACTCTGAGCATTTTGGATGACCGAAGTAGATCAGGGGACAAGTAACTTATATTCCGATGCATGGGGACCCTAGGGGATGGGAATACACACTCGTACAATTCGTGGTCTAAGTTGATGTGGGTCTACCTCATAAGGTGCTCCATCATTATCGCTCATGGTATCGTCGAGAGTGGAATGGACACAGAGAGGGCCCCAAATCGGAATTTGAGGTACCTCGGTTTGTTGGCAGTTGCTTTTGGAAAATGCACTACATATCCTCATGGTGATTCGGTGGTGGACCCAAGTCCGTCGGATCCAGATCCCCGGTGTACTCAAAAGAGAACTCGAGTACCTAGTGTGCCTATAGCACTTTGAAAGGCTCCCCCTTGTTTTGCAGACCCTGGTTTTTATAAGACTGGTTTTATATATGACATGGCCCGATATATATTTATATATAAGCATGTTGTGATTTTCGGTTCGAAAAATTTATGGCCCTACTTTCCTATCTCATCTTATTGTTGTCTGGGATTATTCATTTGCTTCCGCATGCATACTAAAATGAATGGGTCAACGATGCATCCTGGGATGTCGCTATTTATCTATCATGGATGGATTGGCGTGTGCTCGTAGGATCGGGACGTGAGATTCCCGTTTAATGGTATAAGAGCATAGTTAGAGATTGGAGTGATAAGGTGCGATGAGTCATGGGATAGTTAGTAGGAAAGGCTTTTATTTCATGCTCGTGCATGTTTGTGATAATTGATTGGTAGAAAATTGTTTGTTTGAGTGGATCACTCTACTTCTAATTCTATGTGGAATTGGAAGCAAGTTTCTTTTAAAGAATCTTCAGAATGAGTGATTAGGAGCAGAGGACTCCTAGAAAGCATACCATCGGTCTTGCAACTTGCGGTAGGACGTCGACAAGGGTTGGTACCCGAGGAGGCTATGGTAGAGCGCCGGCATAGGCTAGCACAAGTGGAGTAGCACCATTTCCTATTGGTGTTGGGGTAGCAACATCTGGTGATCCCGGAATTGTCGAGATCACGTAGGCTTTGGATGCGATGAGGGACATGATGGGGCATCAAGCTTAGAATCAAGCTGTCGTCTTTACTGTGGAATCCTAGAAATTCATGTCAATCCTTTGATATGCTTTGATCCATGACTTGCAATAAGATTAAGGCCAAGCTTTTCAATGAATAATTATTTGATAGGAAAGAAAATTTTATTCTTGGCCATGTGATATATAAGTTGGAATTTATTAATTTATGTTGCAAGTCTTATAGTTATATAAATTTCAATTAGGTATTTTATGAGTGGGGGTTTAGAGTAGATTATTAAAAGAGGAAGTGGGCCAAAATTCTTAGGCCAAGACCAGCCCACGAGACCCCATCATTTGGCCATTTAGGCCTGGCCCGTGAAGCCCAAAGGGAAGGGGCTGTTGTCGACCAAAGGAGGGGGAGACCGGCCCATCTAGCCCATCACCTTGCATGGGAAAAATGCCAACTAGCTAAGGGGTTTGGCCAAGTGGCATTTGCATGCAATCTAATGATTGCAAATCATTGCAAAAGGGAAGAAAAGAGAGGGAGAGTGGGCGGATTGAGAGAGAGGGTTATAGAGAGAGAGAGAGAGAGAGAGTGAAATTGAGAGAGGGAGAGGGAGTGTGCAAGAGAAGGAGAGGAACAGAGGAAGAGAGAAAGAAAGGAGGAGGTCCGTTCGCTACCATGCGTGCCGTCGAGTTGCTGCATCGAGCCACCTTGTCCCGCCATGTGCTTGCTGTTTTTTTGCTTGGATTAGAGGCAAGTAGAGTCCATTGATCTACCATTTTCTTGTTGTTTTTTGTGTGTGATGAGTGGTGAATTTCGGATGTGGATGAAGTGTGAAATTTCGAAGTTATAGGAGTTGTGTTCTACCCTAGTATTCTGTTTCTGGGAAAAACAGTCCGACCTTTGGTGTTTTCGCTAGTTGCATGCGATGTGCTAGTTGGAATCTAACTTCAATTTCTTGATGAAACTTGTAGAGGACTTCTTGGAGAATAACATATCAAAATTTGAGAGGAAACGAACAAGTATACGTCAGTGAAATCATTTCTCTTTGAAGAAGCTAGATCTGGAAACTGTTATGTTGATATGTTGCGATTCCGTGGATTTTGTGAAATTATCCAGTCCGAATTTAATCTTATGTTCTTGATAAGAGTTGTATAAAACATCTTGAGGAATAACATACTACAAATTGAGGATAAACGAACAAGTAGTGGTCATGGAAAACGATTTTTTTCGAAAAGGATGAATCTGGACAGTGAGCTGAGAGTTAAGGAGAGTTATAAAAATTATAACTTTTAATCCAGAAGAAATTAGACTTCAATTTCTGCATGAGACTTTTACCTCTAGATCTTATCTATGACATATTAAAATATCATAATTTTCAGAGTTCATTTAAGAGTTTAATCAAAATTATTTCCGAAACTGTGCAAAAGTGGTGCTGGAATTTCTTTTGCTGTGATGTGTGGATTTATGTGATTGATGTGGAACTTTCTTGACATGGTTTTCTGTATGAAATATCTTTCTTTGGATCTTTTTTACATCATGTCAAATTTTCCGAATTTATTGAGATTTTTTACTAATTTTCCAAGAATTTTTACTAAAGAGGTGCATAGTGTTTTACCAAAAAATTGGTTCTATTTTCAAAAACCAATGAATTGCTTTATGAAATGTGATATCATGGGTGTTATATGTGCTGCATATATGGCGATATTTGGGCATATCATATGACATCAAAAGTTGATTGAGACCTTTGATATTGTTGCATCAAATGCCATGTTGAAAATGAGACATATATGTGATCATATTTTTATAATAACGAGACCGTCGAGGTGTGAGCCGATGATGCCCCGTGAGTGTCGGGATGCCCAGAGGTTTGTGTCGAATGCTCGGTTGTATTACGATACATGCCCAAAGGTCCTCGGGAGTTTGGAGATGCCCGGTGGTATATGGTACATAATGTCCAGGGGGAATGCCTAGTGGTATGGCGGTACATAATTTGGGAAGCCCTGGAGGTTTGTGCCGGGGGGATTCTTCGTGATGTTAGTTGGGATGCGAGATGCCTAAAGGTTTGTGCTGGATGCCCGGAGGTTTGTACCGAAGGCTCCTCGCGATGCTAGGTTGGATGTGAGCGATAAATTGAGGGATGCAAATATTGGTCCCCGAAAGAAAAATAATGAGATCCTTATGAAAGATAAACATTGAAATTGAATCATGTGCATGGGTGTATGCATATGGCATGATGCATGATCTACTTATGAAAGTAAATTGATGCTATTTGGTATTGAGAATGCGATCATGAATGCTTGAATGGATCTCATGGGGATGTATACATGATAGCATGGAAGATATGAATCATGGTGATATATGCATGTTGGCATGGTGAGATATGCATGACTGCATGGTGATATATGCACGACTACATGGTTGTTTTGCTTGTTGCATTGTGTAGTTTGATGGATCTTTACTACTGAGTGATTGTACTCACTCCTTTGAAGACTAACATTTCAGATTGAAAGATGCCTCTATCACCCGTCACGCATGGTACGTTTTATAGATTATCGTCTGATGTTGAGGTCAAGTACTCGGAGCACCCCTGCGTCAGTGTTCATGGTTTGGTGTTTATCCACGTCTGTGTTTTGGTCATGTATGATGTGGGCTTACCTGATGGCCCCGTTGTACAAGAGTTTTTGTCTATCCATGTTCGTCGAGATGGGAGGATGATGGGGATGCTGCCGGCCGATGCATCGGGATTGGTGTGATAGGAGCGTGTGACTGGTGTAGGTTGACACATTTTGGGATGGCCGACACTAGCTGATGGATAGATGTTCATGTTTGATGTATAGTCAGGTTTCTTTTTGGGTTTAGCCGAGCTTACTTAAAGTCTTGGCCCTTTTGTTTTACTGACTTGTGAAATCCATCTTAGTATGTAAATAAAAGTGATTTGGCCCTAAAATATACATATATATGAAAGGTTGTAGTTGGTGTGTATTGCATCATATTATTTAGTTTGTGTATGGGTTAGGGGAATGTTGAGTATACTTCCGTCATATGAACTACGCCGGGACCGATGTAAAAGATGTAAACCCCCAAGTTTTATGGACCCGCTGCAATTGAAATGGTATCAGAGTGGCATGTTATTAGGACAAGTGAAAGGTAAGCGAACTATGGCGACCTTAGTGGATTGGGGGCCATGTCGAGGGATGCCACATTTACCGCCGCCGTTGCAGTTGCTGCTCAAGCCGTCGCTACTGCTGCCGTTGCCACCATAGTCGTTGCTGCATCTGTTGCTGCACCTACCAAAGTTCCAGTTGAGAACATAGTTGTGGATAGAGAGAGACTAATCTACAAGTTGGTGGAGCAATTCCTGAAGTTGAACCCACCGAGGTTCACTGGTACCGGAGATCTAGAGACAACATCTCTTTGGATTCAGGATTTGGACAAAGCGTTTACACTTTTGAGGTGCAATAAAGAAGAGAAAGTTGTCCTAGCAGTCTATCAACTACAGAGTAATGTGAACACCTGGTGGAGGGCCACCAGAGATACAAGTGTTCCCGGGAAGGGCAACCGAGTGTGGGACACAATCCTTAGAGAATTCAATGATAAGTACTTTTCGGGAAGCGCCCGTGATCAAAAGATAGAGGAATTTCAACGCCTCCGCCAAGGGATGATGACGGTTGACTATTATGAGGTCAAATTCACAAAGCTTTCTCGGTATACTCCGAGGTTGATAGAGGATCCAGAAGAAAAAGTTCAAAGGTTCAAGAATGAGCTTCAACTAGAGTTGAAATAGCCGCTGGTGTCATTTGATTTGAAGGACTATCGTGAGGTGTACAACCGAGCCTAGCTATTAGAGAGAAGTTTGAACGAGCTAGTTACCTCATCTGGATCGAGGTTTAATTTGAATAAAGAGGGAATCTGACATGGGAAGAGGCCTATGACCGAAGAAAGATTCAAAGTCCTGCCCAATAGGAAGGGTGGAATTGGAAAGGTAAGGCCTAGCCAGAATGGCGTGTGTCGCTTTTATGGAATGCGACACGGATTAGGCCCATGCCAATCTAGGTCGGGTACTTGTTTTGGGTGTGGCCGGCCGGGTCACATAGCCAGGAACTATCCCAAAAGAGAGGGGAGACCATAACAGTTGTTGCCGCCGCCATCATTGGGTCAGATTAAAGGGTATGCGATGTAGAACATAATGCAGGGTGGATAGATGAGACCCCTAGTTTAGGGAACAGTTTATGCTATCACAAGAGGTCGGGCAGAGGATGCGCTTGATGTGATTACAAGTACAGTTTCATTAAACGACCATGCTACTTATGCTTTATTCGACCTTGGAGCAACTCATTTTTTTATTGCCGAGCAATATGTTAAGCTGATAGGATTAAGTCCTGAATTGTTGGAGTAAGTGGTTAGCATATCTACATTGTTAAAGCATAAGGTGTTGTCTGCATTGGGTTATTCTGGTTGCAACTTAGTGATTGGTGAGCAAGAGGGGAAAATAGACTTATTAGTCTTAGCCATGTATGACTTTGATTTGATAATTGACATGGACTGGCTCACCAAGCAACGAGCTAAGATGGACTATTATTGTAAAGCGATTCCGTTTAACCCGTTAGTGGGTGAGAGTTTCAAGTTTGTTAGAAGTTGAGGAAAAACCTCGATTACCTTGATCTCATTGCTTGAAGCAAAACATTTGTTAGACGAGTGTTGTTAGAGTTACTTGGTGACTATCGTGGATATGATAGTTGAGGAACTGAAGATTGAAGACATTGTAGTGGTGCAAGAATGTCCAAATGTATTCCTAAAGGAATTGCCAAGCTTACCGCCAGAGAGAGAAATCGAGTTTGTGATTGAGTTGGCACTCGGAACAGAGCCAATCTCTAAGGCAACTTACTAGATGGCGTTGTCTGAATTGAAGGAAGTGAAGGTGCAGATGCAGGAACTATTGGAGAAGGGATTCATACATCCCAGTGCATCACCTTGGGAAGCACCAGCTCTGTTCATGAAAAAGAAAGATGGTTCGTTGTGCCTGTGCATCGACTATCGCCAACTCAATTAAGTGATGATCAAGAACAAGTATCCACTGCCAAGGATTGATATTTTTGAAGATTGACTTAAGGACATGGTATCATCAGCTGAGGATCATAAATGAGGACATATAAAAGTCAGCATTTCGTACTCGGTATGGTCATTATGAGTTTACTGTAATGCCGTCCGGGTTGACGAATGCTCAGCTGCTTTTATGGATCCGATGAACCAAGTGTTCAAGGAATGTCTAGATCAATTTGTGATCATATTCATTGATGATATTCTAGTGTATTCGAGGAGTGTTGAGGAGCACGAGAGTCATCTAAGAATGGTACTGCAGACTCGAGGATTTATCAGTTTTACGCCAAATTCAGTAAGTGCGAGTTTTAGTTAACTTATGTAGCATTTTTAGGTCACGTGATTTTAGGTGAAGGAATCTTTGTGGACTTATCCAAGATTGAAACAATGATCAACTGGCCAAGACCGACTACAGTAACAGAAATCAGAGGTTTTCTAGGTTTGGTAGGTTACTATGGACGGTTCATGGAAGGGTTTTCAGTATTAACATCGTCGTTGACTCGACTTTTGAAGAAAGAAGAAAAATTTGTGTGGATGGACAAGTGCGAGTGTAGTTTCCAGGAGTTTAAATAGAAGCTGACTACTACACCTGTGCTAACGATTCCATCTGGTTCTGCAGGATACGAGATCTATACCGATGCGTCATTCAGAGGACTGGGTTGCGTGCTGATGCAACACAGTAGGGTTGTTGCATACGCTTCCCGCTGGTTGAGACCTCATGGACAGAATTACTCGACGTATAACTTAGAACTTGAGACAATTATTTTCACTCTGAAGATTTAGAGACATTACTTGTGTGGAGAAAGATTTCAGATCTTCATTGACCATTAAAGTCTCAAGTTTCTATTCTCTCAGAAGGAGTTGAATATGAGACAGCGCCAATCGATGGAACTTCGAAGGACAACGATTGTGGTATCCTATATCACTCTGGAAAGGCGAATAAGGTCGCTGATGCGCTAAGTCGAAAGTCTTTTGTAGTGCATATGGTACTTAAGGAATGGGTATTACTCGAGAGAGCTCGAGATTCGGTGTTCAAATTTGAGGTAGGCCATCTTTCGAATCTTATGGCCACCCTCCAAATTGAGCCGGATGTTTTGATCGAGAATCAAACTACTTGGTCGATAGACCTAGATGTTAAGAAAATTCTGCAAGAAGATACTGATAAGAGAAAGGCTGACTTTTAGATTTCTGAGGATGGAACACTAAGGTTCCGAGGATGTTTGGTTGTACCGATGATGCGAAGCTTAGAGAGGAGATTTTAATAGAAGCTCATTGTAGTAGTTACAACATTCACTTTGGCGGTACTAAGATGTATCAAAATCTGCATTGATACTATTGGTGATTTGGTATGAAGGTAGACATCGCCAAGCATGTCACTAAGTGTTTGACGTGTCAGCAACTGAAAGCGCAACATTGTCAGTCGAGAGGACTTTTACAACCTCTCAAGATCCCCGAATGGAAGTGGGAACACATTACAATGGATTTTATGACAGGATTGCCAAGAAGTCAGAGAGGTAATGATTCTATTTGGGTAGTGGTCGACAACTGATAAAGTTGGCTAACTTCATTGCAGTACGAAAGGACTTTATTTTGGATAGACATGTAGAGTTGTATGTACGTCGATAGTTCGACTACATGGAGTGTCGGTTACGATCACCTCAGACCGAGACCCGAGATTTACAGCTGCATTTTGGAAAAGCTTCTAGAGTGCTTTAGGTACGAAGTTGTAGTACGTAGGACATATCATCCTTAGACGGAAGGCCAGTTTGAGAGGACAATTCAGACCCTCGAAGACATGTTGCAAGCTTGCGAGTTGGATTTTAAAGGAAGTCAGGAAGAACGGCTTCATTTTGTGGAGTTTACCTACAATAACAGTTATCAACAGAGCATTCAGATGGCTCATTTCGAAGTATTGTATAACAAAGCGTGTAGAACGCCGGTGTGTTGGGATGCGTCGGGGAAAGAAAGATCACAAGCCCCGACTTGATTTAATGATCAGTGAATGTAGTTGCGGTTATCAAAGGCAAACTAAAGACTGCTCATAGCCATTAGAAAAGCTACATAGATAAGTGTCAAAGGCTTTTGGAATTCCATGTTGGTAATTATGTTTTTCTGGAAGTGTCGCCAATGAGGGGTGCTTCACGCTTTGGTAAGAAAGGAAAATTGAGTCCGAGGTATGTAGGTCCGTTTGAGATTCTTGAGAGAATCGGGACCTTAGTGTATCGTCTTGCATTACCACTGAGATTGGTGCAAGTGCACGACGTATTTCATGTGTTGATGTTGAGGAAGTATTCGCTTGACCCGATCCATGCACTTAATTTTGAGGAATTTGATGTGGACGATCAAGTGTCATACATTGAAAATCTGGTTTAGATCGTGGATCAAAAGAGCAAATTCTGCATACAAAGACCATCCCATTGGCCAAAGTGGTGCAGTAACACCACGCATCAAGGAGCAATGCGGGAGAGTGAAGAGTCGATGAGATGTTTGTACCCCCACCTTTTTGTTTAAAGTATTGTAATAGTTTAAATTTTAATGATGAAATTTTTATAAGAGAGGAAGAGTTGTGACATCCTGAAATTTTCAATTCTGCTTTCAATTAAATTAATTAGGCCTTTCATCGACATGCCTATGGTGTTATTCTTAGAGTTGATCACTCCCAAAATAACTAGATTATCTAGGGAAGTTATTAAGAGATTTTAATGCAATAACTTGAGAATTCGACCAGGAAACGACTAATCAACCATGCTCATCAGTAGAGATCATTACGGCACAGTGAAAAATCGATTAGAGATCGGGGATAGAACGGTTTGTCTAAGATGCATGGCTAAACATGAGTGATTTCAGTAAATTGCAAAATTCTCATCGATCGACACTAGACTAGTTTTCTATTATTTTGGTACCTGTGTTCGTATTTGAAACCTCGAGATTCTCATGACCAATGAGAGTTGCCAATGTGTCGAAGATGTTCATTGTGGTTTGAAGAAAATCGACAACGGGTCATTTGCACTAAATTTTTTTGAAAGCTACTCGATAGCCTAGGTTATGCTAAAATCGCGCCATATTGAAATTAACCACGACTTTGAATCCAATTTCAGAAATTGGAAGTTTTGTCATGTCACAAGTCATTTTAGAAATGTCAACTCAACCTCCGAAGATTTTTCTATAAACCAAGATTTTGGCAAAAAAAGTCATTATAGGTCTGTTTTTGACTGGGAAAATCAAAGGACCCTTTTTGATCACGAAATTGGGATGAAAGTGGATTCTATTGGCAAAGAAAAATGTCAATTTGATCGATGATATGATAGTTGAATTTTTGAGGGCCAATTTGATTTAATTCAAGAAGGTTTTGAAGTGGAATTGAGCTAAATGTTTGCAAATTCGCATGTCCCCCTTGCCCACAACATTTGGACTACGTCAAGGCTTCTAGAATGAGTTTTGTGGCTAGAAATTGAGCTAAGGAGGCTAGTTGCAAGGTAGGATCGGTCAAGGGGACAGAGGGGATAAGAAAGAGACCAAGAGGGACCCTTCAAGGCAAGTTGGTCCCTTATCTCCTTCCTTCTCCGTCCTGTCAACCAGCCCCTATCCTAGCAGCTTGAAGTCTCCAAAACTTCCAAAGAAGAGCCAGTAGCCAGCCTAAGCCACTGCGCCACCCATTCGAAGCTCGCCGGAGCCATCGCGTCACCGTTGTTCGTCCGCACATGTCCACCCACCTCTACCCCATCCAGCCGCCTCCTCCTCATCTACTCGCAGTCCTACGAGGCCTCTGGATCACTATCAGAGCCTGCACACCGCTGTCCAGCCTTCGCTTGTCGCTGCGGAAGCTCATCGAATAGCTAGGAGCCCCTCTGCCAGCTGCTATCAACGTTTCCCCCTCAACCAACCACGTTCGGCCCCTTCTCGGCCCAAGATCAGCACCGAACGGTGCGGGTATCACTAGCATTGTTTGGCCCATTTTGATGGCTTTCCCGGCCCGCTTGGCGGTTACGCTTTGGAGTTTCTTGGTCCTCACTGGATCCTCGTCATTTTGATCCGAGCGGATCTTTAATCAAGTGAGTTTAACTCACTAATCCCTTATTAGTAAGTTAATGACGATTAAGGGTTGATTAGTTTATATTAAGTATGGATTATGTGGATAGTTATATTAGATTAACAGTTTAATTAATCATTATTGCATGTTAGGTGGTTAGAGTAGTGTAATTAGAGCTTAGATAAGCTCTAGTATTTATCTAGAGTGGTTCAAAAAAATTTCAGACCCGTCTTCGCTTTTAATTAGGCTTTTTCAGCCTAAGTTGCTATTTTTTTGCATTGATTAATCAATTTCCATAATTATTTAATTAGTTTTTATTTTCCGAAAATTAGACCGGGATAGCCGAGATCGAAATTTTATGCTGATTTCAATGGTATAATCTGTTTATTTAATTGACTGTTATTTTGTGCAAATTGAGTGTGATTTGTAATTTTTGGCATTTATCCCAAAATTTATTTATTTCAATATTTAATTAGAAAATCACCGGGTATCGGTTTACGGTGCCAAAAATGTGTTTGTGGACTACTGAAAATAATGGGATTTTATAAAGTAAAGATCTTGTATTTTTGGCTGAGGTTATTTGTGTACATGATTATTTTTACCGAGTATCTTTAACAAGAGGAAAATAGGCCAAGATATTATATTAATAAAGGAATTGAAGTGTGAGGCACAATGTCATTGGCCGTGGATAAATAATTGTGTGATGGTTTATAGTCGTAATAAGATGACTATTGAAAGAGGAAGTGGCGTATGTTGTGTTCATTGATATAGGATAGGTTAAGAAAACCGCCGAAGTAGGCTGTGCCTGTTGGGTCGTAATTAACAGCCAAAGTATGGTTGTTGAGCCATAATTAACCGCCAAAGTATGGCCATGCCCATTGGGTCGTAATCAACTGCCAAAGTATGGCCGTGCCCGTTGAGTTGTAATTTCTTGCCGAACTTGGAACAGGCCATGCCCGTTGGGTCGTAATTCATCGCCGAACATTTAGTAGGCCGTGTCCGTTGAGCCGTAATTAGGAGTTGGGGATGAGTAATTGAAATGACTGTGTGATGGTCTGATGACTTGGAATCGACTAGGTCGATTGATCGATGATTCGATCTGATTTAATGATTTAATTGGTTGATGTGACTCAATGAATTGCATATTGAATTGACTTGCGGGGAAAGAACGAAGGCCAAGGTAAGTCCTCTAACTCACGTTTGTGCTTAGGCAGCCCTTGGGGCGTATTTTCTTCCTAGCCGGATCTTAGGAGGTGAACTTGTTGAGACGTCATCTCACCCCGTTGTGGGATAACATTTTCAGGCCTCTAGATAGCAACTCCTTCTGAGCATTTTGGACGACCGAAGTAGATCGGGGAACATGTAACTTATATTCGATGCGTGGGGACCTGAGGGGATGGGAATACGCACTTGTGCAATCCGTGGTATGGGTTGATGTGGGTCTAGCCCACAAGGTGCCCCATCATTACCGATCATGGTACCGTTAAGAGCGGAATGGACAGAGAGAGGGCCCCATACCGAAATCCGAGGTACCTCGGTTTGTGTTGGAGGTTGCTTTTGGAAAAGGCACTGCATATCCTCTTGGTGGTTCAGCGGTGGACCCAAGTCCGTTGAATCTAGGATCACCAAAGTGTACTCCGAGGAGAACTCAAGCTGCGTAGTGTGCCCGTAGCACTTTGAAAGCCTCCCCTTGTTTTGCAGACCCTGGTTTTTATAAGACTAGTTTTTGTATATGACATGGCTTGATATATATGTATATATAAGTGTGTTGTGATTTTCAGTTTGAAAAATTTAAGGCCTTACTTTCCTATCTCATCTTATTGTTATCTAGAGATTATTTATTTGCTTTCTCATGTGTATTAAAATGAATGGATCGGTAATGTGTCCTGGAATGTCGCTATTTAATCGACCTTTGAGGGATGGGTATGTGCTTGGAGGATCGGGACGTGACATAAATACCCATCTCCAGTCCACCGGGCTTATCTCACAGCATTTTATAGCCCACTAGACTTAGTTCATAAATTTAAAGAACCCAACTCTTGGCCCATTGTAGGCTAGTCCAAGTACATAGCCCATCATTTGGCCCATCGAGCCCATGCTCGTTATCTTAACACAGCCCGATAATTGCTTAAGTCCACACCTTTCCTCACGGCCCAGCGGGCTTGTCATCTAGTCCGCTTTAAACAATCCAAATCCATAACGTACCAATTATACTTATAGGGTCAAAAAATTCAGGATGTCATAATTTGACTCGGTACATATCATCCGATTCAAACAGATTATTAAGTAGTAGTTAGGAAGTGCAGTCTTCTGAGCTCTTGTTGATTAAATTTCAAGTGAAATGCACCAAAAAGGTGACTTGTTCCGGGAACCCGGTGACGGTCGTTATAACTGATGAATGCCCTGGTGGCCCTTGTGTCGCTGAATCTGCTCACGTTGATTTGAGCGGCACGGCAAGGCTGATGAACTTCGCAACGTGGGGGTGCTGCGGATCCAATACCAAAGGTCCGTACAATTTTTTTTTTTCCTCTATGAATCCTTTCGAGTGAATTCCAATATTTACAGGCAAAGAGAGAAAAAAAAGGAAGATAAAACGCCTTGAAAATTGCTTTAAATTAACAAGAAACTTTGCTTTCACCAGACTTACACTAATCAGCAAATAGTCTAACTTGCTTATTTAAAGTCCCTTTTTTTTTTTTTGGTCGAATATTGAAAGTCTATTTGTGTGCACATATTTTCAATGCCAAGCAGGGTAGAGTGCAATTTCCCCGGCGTGAAGGTGACCTTCCACGTTGACTCCGGCTCAAACCCCAACTATTTCGCTGCGCTAATTGAGTACGAGGACGGGGATGGCGAGCTTGGCGCCGTCAACCTGAAGCAGGCTCTAGACTCCCTTAGCTTCTGAGGAAACATTCGTGGGGCGCGGTTTGGAAGCTGGACGGCGCGGGCCAGCTTCTTCCCCTATTCTCGATCAAGTTCACCTATCTCGAGTCCGGCAAGACCCTGGTTGCCAATAACGTGACCCCTGGCGGGTGCAGCCCAGACAGACGTCCCGGTCGGTCGTCAACTATGCTGTCTGAGGGTTGTGTGTGGTTTGCTTGGGAGACGAAGAAATGATGACCCATCGTCCATGAATTTGGTCGATTGTGTTTTTATGTGATTGGCAAAAATAAGATATAGGATGGTGCGGAAAAAGAAAGTATTTTGCTTTTTCTGCTCTATGAGCATTTCCTTTGCTATGAAAAATGAAATTCCTCATTGAAAATTATAATTCCTTAAAAAACCATTTTTGATAGATATTCATAAATAAAACTAATGAACCCAACCTTTCAACATGTTCCTATCACTCCCATCTGTTACTACTTCGATTCATTTCTAGGAAATCAACCTCTCGTGTGTGGAGTTCGTACTTAAGACAAGGTCCAATATACATTCAAAAGAAACACCATCATTGAATTTTCAATTCAATCCAAATCAAACTACTCAGCTGAGTTTTTAAGTTCAATCTTATTAAAGCTATTATTGTACTATATAGGACGGCCGACGTCCACAATAGTAATTTCCGGTTAAAATTGGTAGAAATAATTAGATTAACAAAAGGGTTTGGATTCAATTGACAAAATTTAGAGATTTTGAACTGAATTGACATCTATATAATAGGTTAAAAATATTTTTGGTAATCATCCAAGATGAACTCTGTTGACATGGACAAGGAAGATTTGGGCATCGATGCAAATCAGTTTCCTGCCACCATTAGTAGGGTCAGTGACCTATTGTCCACCACTAGGGAATTTCGTTCTCGATAGTGGACCACGGTGTAGACGTGAAGATCATCATCAGTATCCTCAGAAGACGTTCAAAAATGCCGGGCCAAAGATGAAAGTCTGCGAGTTCAAGAAGGAAATCATGCCGCATTTGCGGTTCTTCATCCAAAGTCAACGAGGGGCATTTGGTGGCTTTTGCCCTCTTTTTATTTTTATATTTATTTTTATATTATGTATTGCAATTCCCATTTAACTTTTCCGGTTCTTCAATTTCTTGTAACTTCACTATCCTGCAGCTTGGATACAATGTAGTTAAATCCAAACTTTATACTTGAGCTTGCTCGCCTTCAATTTCGAAGGCCCCCAGTCAAGTGTGACCAAATCATTCTAGGCCTCGACTTAAAAACCCAAGATCGAGTTTTGTGTTCCTTTCTTGAATGTCCGTCATCTGTTTAACGCACAAGGACTATGGTTGCGCCGAAATTTGCAATCCGTTGAAGTGGGGCGACAATCAACGTGGTATGTTTGACAATTCTCCAACTCATGTAAATCTGGCACAGATAATGCGTCATTGCATTGTCATCCAAATTACCCCCTCCGGACTTTAGTTGCGGAGCATTTTCGGTTCTTGGGGCCCAACTGTTTGGGCTATATTTGATTACTTCTTTTTTTCCAAAAGATAAATTAATGGGTTTGATATGAGACCACGTATTTGGGCTCATCTAGACCCAAATGGGCTCGTAATATTCTCTGCCTAGTTTAATAAACCCGTAGTAGGTCCGCTGAGCAAATGCTTCCAGAATTGGTAAAAAGATCTTTCTTAGGTCAATAATTTGTAACCGATCACTCATATTCAAACCTTTCTAGCTGCCTTTTGGAAAATTCTTTTATGCATTCGGAGCATTTGAGCCAATTCCTTCGTGGCCATTGAGTACTGTGGGCCATATGTAAGATCCATATGATATACAACGATTGAGATGGTGAGAGTTCACATGGATTGACTGCATGTAATACTTACTTGCCCTTTAAGATGCAACCTTTTAGGGGGACCACCCGACCCAAAATCCCTCGTGATACAATCAGGATGAAATTACCTTTTTGAGCATATAATACTATAGGTACA
Source organism: Eucalyptus coolabah (assembly GCA_014182585.1). NCBI lineage: Eukaryota > Viridiplantae > Streptophyta > Magnoliopsida > Myrtales > Myrtaceae > Eucalyptus > Eucalyptus coolabah. The sequence goes on along the minus strand of CM024624.1, from coordinate 19,408,470 downwards.
TTTGCTTTACAAAAAATAAATGATCTGTAAAACATTTTGCTAAAAAATGATCACCTGTATCGATTACAAAAAATAAATGAATGAAAAATATTTTTATCATCCATGAAAATATTTAGATATAGAATTGAGAATCAAAAGATTTGTATGGACTAATTATTTCAAGTGATTCAAGCGATCATTTATACGAACATGTTGTTCAAATCATTTACTATCCACAAAACAAAAGAAACATATGAGTCGCTTCGACGCCAGAGAGAGTGTAGAGAAGTAGGACAACTCTAGTGAGAACCAAAATGGATAGGTTGCTGGCCACTCGTAGGAATCCACCTAAGAGATAAGAGCAAAACAAGAAATCCTTCTTGTTCTCAAGCTAAAAGCTAAATGAATTATCACTCAAAATAAGTCTACCTTCTTATTTATCATAGCATGCTTATATAGATGAACTTGGAACAACCCTCCAAGTATGATTAATTACTAAAACTGTATGGAAAGAAAAAGGACTCATAGGGAAAGCAAATTAGATGGACTTTAGAAACTTTGAACAATTGCTAGACCTTGAAAATATAAGAAATAAATATTGTAGGATGCATATATCAATGATTGGCTTGTTCCAATGATACTAAGTTAATGGCCTTCAAGGAATGTACACACCCTCCAAATGCAAAGTGATTGAAGTAGACTTGGAACTGATAATTGCCTTGTTGTTCGACGTCTAGGTTGTCGGTCAATAATTAATGCAATCGACAATATGGCCACTAAATTGACAATTACTTTCGAGAATTGATGACTTCTAGGAATGCTCTGACATCACACGCTTTTGCTGTGCGTAAACTCATCCTAGAATTTTTGTTGTCTTCATCTTCATGGTGAGGAGAAAGATCCACTATATTGAACGTTGTCAAAGCAGCATACTTACCAGGGAGTTCAATCTAGTAGGCTTTGTCTCCGATCCTTTACAGCACTTTGAAAGGACCATCAACCCTAGGCTTCAACTTCCCCTGATGATCTCGAGGAAATCTTTTCTTTCTCAAATGTCGCTAAACCAAATCTCTTTCCTTAAAAGCTATAGGCTTTCAATGGTTATTGGCTCTCTCTTGATACTTCACATTATGCTTTATGATCCTTTCCTGAATTTGCTCATGAAGCTTCTTTAGATAGTTGGATGATCCTCAGCATCTTCGCTAACATGTTGAGAGATGGGAAGTGGAGTTAAGTCCTAGGGACTAATAGGATTTGTCCCATACACAACTTCAAAAGGACTTCTTCCAGTTGTTTGGCTTGAAGACTAGTTGTAAGCATATTTAGCTTGAGCCAAAGTGAGGTCCCATTGACATATGTTGCTTCCAATAAGCTCCTTAAAAGATTTTTTAAACTCCAATTAACAACTTCAATTTACTCAGCAGCTTAGGGATGATGACAATAGCTAAATTGAAGAGTTATACCTAGCTTATTCCAAAGTGTATGCCAAAAATGATTGATAAACTTTGAATCCCAATCGAATGTAATTGTCTTTGGAATACATGAAGTTTTACAATCTCTTGAAAGTAAACATTTGTCACGAGCAACATCCAAAGTCTTGTTACATAGTACAAAAGGCGCCATTTTGAGAATTGATCAATGACCACCATAATTGTGTCATTACCCATTTGTGTCTGAGGTAAACCAAACACAAAATATAGTCTCACATCATTCCAAGGGGTGATTGGTACCAGTAATGGAGTATACAAGCTAGTTTTTAGTGTGGCTTTTGGCAATGAGATAACTTTGACACCTTTCCATATGTCTCATAATATATTTCTCCATTCAAGGCCAATAAAAAATTTCTTTGACAAGAGAAAGTGTCTTGCCTCTTTCAAAATGACCGGCTAATCCTCCACCATGAGCTTTATCGATAATGGCTTCCTTGAGAGAACTCCTTGGTATGCACAAACAATTATCCTAAAAAAGAAACCCATCTTGCAACAAAAATTGCTAACTGGGACCCTTTGAACAATCTTTCTAAGTCTACCCAAAGTCCAGATCATCTTAACAAAACTCCCTAATCATGTCAAAGCTTGAGACCTTCACTTGCATTGTGGATGGCATGAAATTCCTACGACTTAATGCATCCGCCACCCAATTAAGAGTTCTTGCTTTATGTTTAATAAGAAGAGTAAAAGCTTGAAGAAACTCAACCCACTTGGCATGACGATTGTTGAGCTGATGTTGAGTATTTACATACTTCAAGGCTTCATGATTTGAATAGAGAAAAAATGCCTTGAACAATATATAATGTTGCCAATGATCTAAAGCTCTAACAATAGCATACAATTCTTTATCATAAGTTAGAGTAATTCTTACGGGAACTATTCAACTTCTCACTAGGGAATGCAATAGGCCTTCCTTCTTAACTAAGAACCACACCGATTCCCACATCAAAAGCGTCATGATCAGCTTCAAAGAATTTATTAAAATTTGAAAGTGTAAGAATAGGAGCCTCGGTTACCTCTTTTTTTAAGGAGTTTGAAGCTTTGTCGTGCCTCTTTAGTCCACTTGAACCCTTCAAGCATTTAGTGATAGGAGAAATAATGGTGTTGAAATGCTTAATAAAGCAACGATAAAATGATGCCAAACCATGGAAACTTTGAATATCATGTATAGATGTTGGGAACTTATGATTGCCTTCACCTTCCTAGAATCCATATTGATGCTTTTTTAGAAATAACATAGCCTAGGAAGACAATGCTATCGGTAAAGAAGTAAAGTTGGCATACAACTTTTGCTCCGGCAGAACTGGAAAAGATGATCCAAGTATTGCTCCTAAGTAGAACTCCAAACAAAAAAATCATCAAAATAAACAACAACAAAGATGACAATAAATGATTTAAAGATGTGATTCATAAGGTGCATAAATGTTCTAGGTACACTAGAGAAGCCGAAAGGCATGACTATCTATTCATAGAGGCTATCTCTTGTTTTGAAGGTGGTTTTCCATTCATCTCTAGCTCTAATTTGAATTTGATGATATCCATTTAGAAGACCAATCTTGGAAAAGATAGTAGCACCATGGAGTTGGTTGAGAAGATCATTGAGTTGAGGAATAAGAGAACTATATTTGATGGTAATTTTGTTCACCACTCTACTATCAATGCATGTGGCACCCCTCGATGGCCCCCAAATCCGATTAGGGTCATCACGGTTCGCTTTTTTTCCTTTTTCTTTCCCAAATAACGAGTCACTACGATACCATTTTTAGTTGCAGCGGGTCCATACAACCATGGAGCTTACATCTTTTATTAACGGTCCCTTGCGCAATTTACATAACGGAAGCATATCCAACAATTCCCTTCCCTACATTCAGAAATCGATGCACACCTACTAAATATTTATAAGTAAAAGCCATACATCTTTTATTTACTTAAATTAGATGGACATTGTTCATCGGTACATCAAAATGCCGTAGTCTTCTATATCCGGCTACACTCCAAAAGATGACCGACATTTCATCCAACAGTCATACACTTAAAGTCCATCGATCAATGTCGGCGTCCAAAAGCTCCTTCCCTTGCTATCCTCCTCCTCACGGTTATATCCAACCGTTCAAACCATCTACTAATCTGAAATGTTGGTCCCCAAAAGGGGTGAGTACAACCACTCAGCAGATAGGGAAATCCAGTAACCACTCAATGCATCATACAAGTCATACATGCATTGCAAGCATTACTTACCTTGAAGCCATGCGTAATACTATCATGCATCATTATAACAGTTTATGTCATCATCATCATGACATCATCACATTACACATGTCATATCATATATCATCATCATTATCATCACCATGCATATCATCATGCATATCGTCATCATCATCATCATGCATATCATCATCATCATCATCATCATCATCATGCATATCATCATGCATATCATATTATCATGAGTGATCATCGTTATTTCACATCACATATCATTACCATCATCATGCATATCATCATGCATATCATACCATGGGTGATCATCATACAAATCACACTTGCATTTCAATTCACATGTCATACACATGTCAAAGCTTTATCACATATGGATTTCAACTTAATACATGTACAAAGACCTCATCACACGAGTGCCACACAAATGAAGTTGAATCCATGGCCAAATAAAAATCTATTTTATTTTATTTTCTTATTATTTTATTATTTTATTATATTTATTTATTTTCATAATAAATATTAAATTTAATATATATGATTTTCCCAAAATCATGATACTCAAAAATCATTAAACAAACAAATAGAATCGCAATTTCATACAAAATTTGTGGCCAAATTGAATTTCTTATAATTTCACAATTTTCACAAAATAGCACCTTATATTCGGGTAATGGCTAGACTTGCACAGTTTCCAAATAAATTTGATTAAAATACTCATATGGCGTTCAAAAGTTACGAAATTTTACAGGGTGATAGCCAACACATTTTCGTACCTTTTTTTTTCAGAACTCTACGCCAAATTATTTCTTGATTTATTTCTACAACCCTACGAATCTTCTGGAACCACGACCGTGACGTCCAGAACACTCATCTCCGAATTGCTTAGTTTTCACCCATCAATTCTCTTTCGTTTCTTCTGAAATTTGAGTATGTTATGTAACAAAGTGTCCTTTACAAGTTTCATGAAGGGATCTAGGTCAAATAACCAAGCTATGGTCACCATTTAAGTCCATGAAGTCTCGGGTATCTCGGTACACTTCATCAGAATCGATCATCTCCAAGATCTAGCCGATTCACCAAGTTATACTTGTTATTTTTGCTTCAAAATTTGAGTATGTTGTAGCTTAAGGTGTTTCCTACAACTTTCAAGAAGACAACAAAGTGAGATCTCCAACATAAATCAACATGCAAACAAGAAATCGACAAGAGGTCAGTGAAAATTTCGCAGATCTAAGTCTCCGTATAATAGAACTTTTGACACCCTCAAATCTCCATCGTTTTCTACAACTTTTAGTATGTCATAGTACAAGACGTCAGCTTCAACTTTTATGAAGACACCGAAGCCAAAATCGAACTCCAAACCCACATGCAAACTCGAACAAGCTACTGGCTCCAACAAACCGAACAAGAATAGTCACACGGTTTGCAAATAAACAACTCCTACCTTGGTTTTCGCACAAATCACACCTAAAATCTAACATGCAAACACCACAATAAACATGCAAGAGAAGTTATGGACTCCACTTGCCTTAAAGGTGAACAAACGATGAAGAACGGCGACGATCGGACGGCGAACGGATGGCACACCCCTCCGGCTCCGCCTCCTCTCTCTCCCTCTCGGTCTCTCCTCCCTTTCTCTCGAACACCCTCTCTCTCTCTCACCCTTTCTCGGCCAAATGATCAAGAAGAACCGGCCACTCCTCTTCTCTCTCTCTTTTTATATCCCCTAAAGCCCATGATTAGTAATCATTGCTTGCTACCTAAATGGACCAATGCATGGCATCCTAGTCTAGGCCAATGCATGCCCTTCTTTGCGCCACTTGTCTTGATCCATGCAAGATGGGCCGGCCACCTCTTCCTTTGGGCTTTAATGGGCCAGTCGAATTCTCCTCTTGGGCTTCCATTTGGGCCGACTAGCTTGGCCCACCAAGCTTTAGGCCAATGGGTCCAAGGCCCATTCCAAAAATAACCCTCTTTTTCCCTTTTTTTTTTTTGAATTCCTTTCTACAAATATTTCCAAATTCAAATTTCATCTTGGCCAAAGTCTTTGGGCATTTTTGTTCATTGAAATTTAAATCATGCGGCCAAGCATAGATTATTAATCTTATTAAATTTAAATTTCCACAATCACAAGCACAAATCATCAAATTAAAAGACTAATGGCTAAAACATAAGCCATGGAAATTTTTATCACCTAATTAGGAACTTTAACACACCTCATGGCTTGGCTTTGAATTTTGGGATGCCACAACTCTCCCCTCCTTAGAGAATTTCGTCCTCGAAATTAGACATCCCTATGTCTCTTGAAATAAGTGAGAGTACCTTTCCCTCATCTCATTTTCACTCTTCCATGTGGCTTCCTCCACATCATGATATCGCCATAATATCTTAACCAATGGAATTCTCTTGGTCCTGAGAATTTGTTTCTTTCAATCCTATACTTGCACAGGCTCCTTAATGTACCTCACTTCCTCATCTATTTTGATGGCTTCATAATCGAGTATGCAACTAGGGTCGGGTTGATACTACTTCTAAAGTTAAGGATGCAAGCTCTTAACATATCTTAATTTATCTCAATACCATAGACAGTTTTAAAACAACAACCACATCTGAAATTTCTTTTTTTTGAATGCTTGAAAATCTTCCTTCATGAAATCAAACAATACAAACTGAGGTTTTTAAAAGCATTCAACGACAACAGCAAGCTTTGAAATCATATGTCATTTCCATGTCAAAACGTTTTAAAATCACCAATGTGGAAAATCCTTTGAGTTCTCGAAAATCCCACTTTATGATACCAAATAATGCAAAATAGGGATTTCAAAGACATAGCAATATAACAATAATAGTCTTTGAAAATAAGGTAAATCTCATATCGTTGAAATCAATTCACAAAATCAAAGCATGATACCAAATCCATAAAATCCATGTTCACGTTTAAATTCCAAATGTTTTCGGAATTCACATGTAAAGCCTCGAGTCGCACTTACATCACGGCACGAAATAAAATACCTTATCAAAACCCTTAGTAAATTTTTAAATCGGTACGTTGGCAAATTCCAATCTCAATCCCAACTCCAATGGGTTGGAACGTTTTCTATAAAAAGTTCAGAATTCTTTGTATGGTGTCACAAGTACTCATAAATTTTGACGGAATTTCAAGAGATTTTCTAAAACAGCTCACAATCAAAATCTAATTCTCGATTGAAGTTCAAAACTTGGAATGTACAGGTGATAATTTTCTCCAAAAACCATAAGCATTTCTTGAAGTATTGAAATTCATAGTTTGGCGAGTCGATAATATTGGCCCCGTCGTAAAGATTTTTGAAACTAAAAACTTTGAAATACCAAAATCCTAAGCCTTTCTTGAAATACCGAAATCAACGCATCGGCGAGTCATCAAACTCAGTCCCGACCTTAAGATTTTCAAAGTAGTTTGCATATAAAATCTTAGAGCTTTGAAAACATCCAAAATCAAGTATTTCCAATCTAACACACCATTTAGCCGAATCATTCCTATACCTTAGTCACCACCAACTCAAGCCTAGAACCGTCAAAATCAACACCACCAATAACTCATTTGGTTCAGTCTAGCAAAGACATTCACTACACCTTCATTGCAACATGAATTCAAGCCTAAAATATAGCATCATCCCTTCGATTCAAATATCTATAGTCCACCAAGACTTATTTAATTCAAAGATCGACAATCCACCAAAATAAGATTTGCCTAGTTTCCATCGAGTATATCTCATATCTCATCCTAAATGATCATCACTTAGACTAATCACTCATCAAATCCACAATATGAACTTTCACCATTTCACCTTGGAAAGACTATAACCACAAGTGATCATATTTGCTAATTCCACCAAATCTTTTTCAAACTAGGATCATCACCTAAAATTAAAAGTTGATCATTGTCAATTAAACCTATTATTCGGACATATAAACCACAAATAATTTCATGTCTCATATAACCACTCAAACTCATGACTTCCAAGATCAATCTATACATACTAAATACCTCCATGTAATGCATCAAGACTTCCAATGAAATCCTCAAATAGGAAGTCACTACTTAGCTCAAATGATCATAACCTAATCCTCAAATTCATAATTCACTCTCCATAATTCACTTCTTAAGCCTTGCTTGCAACACCACGCTTAGATGCTACGCATGTCCTTTAGGTACTTTAGAATATATTAGGATATCATCAGATGAAGACAATCACAATTTAATCCAAATAAAGCTTAAGTATCCTATTCATTAAATCCATCAATGTAGCTAAGGCATTCGTCAATCCAAATAGCATAACTAGGAACTCACAATATCCATAGCGAGTCCTAAATGCGGTCTTAAGAATGTCTTCTTTCTTAATCCTTAACTAATATCCTGATCTCAAGTCAATTTTAGAAAAGACCGAACTTCCTTACAGTTGGTCAAATAGGTCATCAATTCTAGATACTGAGTACTTATTTTTTAATGGTCACCTGATTCAGCTGCCTATAACCAATACACAAGCGCATCGATCCATCTTTCTTTTTCACAAGCAAGAGTTCTACAAACTTAACCATGCTTCAGCTGTGCCACTCTAATAAACTTATCCCAGAAACACTACCTTTCCAGTTCGGTTCATACTTCGGTTCACTCTTGTCCCCTTTTGCCATTCTAGAAGCCTGTCAGGAGCCGCTCCTTGTTTAGGTCCTCTGACGTCGGCATCCACTCCTCGCTCTCATCAAACCGGGACATTACAAGTACACCAGCTTTCGCTTGGTTCGAACCCAAACTACGCATCTTGAAGGGTCTTGTTTCAATAGGGATTAACTTACAGAGTTATTATCCGTTTTGGCTTATCCCATTCTTAGCCTCACGGTTTTATCCTTAGCGCACGAGTAAGTACTATCTCAGGAGATCATTCATCCTAGTCCATTGCTTACAAAGCTAGTCCATACTTACGACGACGTCAAATTCATACATAACTATCACTATCAAGTCCATTTCCAGATCTCATTCCACTAGGGTTATGTCACACATCTCACATACTAACGTAGATAACAACACATCTTTCAGCGATGTAGAAATACGAAGAGGCATGTCTAGAGATTTGGTTCCTACTACTCACAATCATTTATATTTTCTTAGACACAACGGATGCGTGCCACTTATATCAAATAACACATATACCTTCTTAACCCTCTATCGAAATCGTACCTGTGATAACACTTTTGGAAGCTCTTGCTTCCTCTTGAGTGGCCGCATACACCATTCCTTGTGGTGGCAGCCTCTGTGAATTCCTTGGTGGATTTGGTCCAACAGTACTTTGTCGTACCTGTCGCACCGAGCTAACATTCAGCTGCAACCTCTTTTGTGGACTGTCTTTCTTAAAGTGACCTCTCTGCCCACAGCCAAAACATTTCAATCGATCATTACAGGGTCTTGGTCCATGTTGTCCACCACATCTCTGACAAATGTTACCGTGATAGGGTACTCTTCCTAGAATCGGGCCACTCCTGACCTTTCTAAAATTCCCAAAATTATTCCTCTTCTTAGATTCCCAGGTCTGACCTTGACTAGGATAGGGTCTCTTACCCCTTCGAACATCATTAAAGGTCATTTGCCCCTTAGATTATGATTGCTCCCTCACTAACTCTTGCTCCACCAACTGTGCATTCTCATAAATCTCATTATAATCCCTTATATTTAGAGGCACTAGTTGTTTTCTAATATCAGTCCTTAATCCTTTCAGAATCTCTTAGCCTTTTCCTCTCGATCCTCAACCAACCTAGGAGTATATCTAGACAATTCAGAAAATTTTGCCTCATACTTTGGTCTCTTTGTCGGCTCCCTTTGTTCTAATTGAACAAATTCAGTGATCTTTCTATCCTTGGCACAATCAGAGAAATGCTTCCTATTGAAAGCCCTAACAAACTCATCCCAGTTCACATTAGCACCTGGTGGAAAGATTGTATCCTTCGAGGCTCTCCACCAAAATTTTGCATTTCCCTCCAGCTAGTACTCTGCCAAAACTATTCTCTCAGCATCACTGCAATCCAACAACCGGAAAATTCGTTCCATTCCATCGATCCAATGTTCCGCCTCCTCAGGACTTCCCATCCCACTAAACTTAAGTGGTTTCAACTTTAGGAATTGTTCCACTAGTCCCTGAGGGCGACGTTCCACTCCGGGTTGTTGCTGCGCTTGCCTTTCCATCAGATTTCCAATATTGGCCAATGCTTGCAGGATGTCTTCCATTCGGGGTTTAGCCCTTGCAGCAGAGGCTTCAGCCCTCGATGGATGAGCACTTCCAGCTCGCACCATGACTTTCCTGCGATTTCCAAGCATTGCCTCAGGAATAATCTGAGACTCACTATCTCCATTCAAAGCGACTACTACTACATAAGTAACATATACACGTTACTGGTACCTAAAGTCAACTCAAAGCCAACTACTAGGGATCTACGAGTGAATACTCATCACCCGTTATTTAGTTATTCCGTTTTATTTCCTATGGTGTGCATCATTCTATCCTCATTTCCATCTGAGGCTCCTTATCACTCCAAATGAACCATAGTTCTGATACCAACAAAGGCTGTGGCACCCCTCGACGGCCCCCAAATCCGATTAGGGTCACCACAGTTCGCTTTTTCCTTTTTCTTTCCCAAATAACGAGTCACTCTGATACCATTTTTAGTTGCAGCGGGTCCATACAACCATGGGGGTTTACATGTTTTATTAACGGTCCCTTGCGCAATTTACATAACGGAAGCATATCCAACAATTCCCTTCCCTACATTCAGAAATCGATGCACACCTACTAAATATTTATAAGTAAAAGCCGTACATCTTTTATTTACTTAAATTAGATGGACATTGTTCATCGGTACATCAAAATGCCGTAGTCTTCTATATCCGGCTACACTCCAAAAGATGACCGACATTTCCTCCAACAGTCATACACTAAAAGTCCATCGATCAATGTCGGCGTCCAAAAGCTCCTTCCCTTGCTATCCTCCTCCTCACGGTTATATCCAACCGTTCAAACCATCTACTAATCTGAAATGTTGGTCCCCGAAAGGGAGAGTACAACCACTCGGCGAGATAGGGAAATCCAGTAACTACTCAATGCATCATACAAGTCATACATGCATTGCAAGCATTACTTACCTTGAAGCCATGCGTAATACTATCATGCATCATTATAACAGTTTATGTCATCATCATCATGACATCATCACATTACACATGTCATATTATATATCATCATCATTATCATCACCATGCATATCATCATGCATATCATATCATCATCACTATCATGTATATCATCATGCATATCATATCATGATCATCATGCATATCATCATGCATATCGTCATCATCATCATGCATATCATCATCATCATCATCATCATCATCATGCATATCATCATGCATATCATATTATCATGAGTGATCATCGTTATTTCACATCACATATCATTACCATCATCATGCATATCATCATGCATATCATACCATGGGTGATCATCATATCACATCACATATCATCACCATCATCATGCATAACATCATGCATATCATACCATGGGTGATCATCATATCACATCACATATCATTATCTCCATCATCGTGCATATCATCATGCATATCATACCATATCATGCCATGAGTAAATTTTCATCTTTATCTTTAAATTTGATCACCACATCACCCTTCCTCGATTCATCAATTTTATCTCATATTTTACACTCGCATCTCATGCGAGAAAAACCTCTGGGCATGTATCCAAGATACAACCGGACTTCCGGCCTTTACCCTTCCGGCCGGGCATCCCGCACCCCAATCCAAGTGTCGCGAGGAATCTCCGGGCATGTATCCAAGATACAACCGGACTTCCGGCCCCCCACATTCCGGGCATCCTGAATCTCCCAGGGAATCTCTGGAATTACGCCACCAGGCCACTAGACAACATCCTCCACCACAACCTCTTTCTCATCCACATTTATCCTTTTATCTCAATTTAACATGGCAATTGGCATGTCATCAAACAAATCACACTTGCATTTCAATTCACATGTCATACACATGTCAAAGCTTTATCACATATGCATTTCAACTTAATACATGTACAAAGACCTCATCACACAAGTGCCACACAAATGAAGTTGAATCCATCTCCAAATAAAAATCTATTTTATTTTATTTTCTTATTATTTTATTATTTTATTATATTTATTTATTTTCATGAATAAATATTAAATTTAATATCTATGATTTTCCCAAAATCATGATACTCAAAAATCATTAAACAAACAAATAGAATCACAAGTTCATACAAAATTTGTGGCCAAATTGAATTTCTTATAATTTCACAATTTTCACAAAATAGCACCTTATATTCGGGTAATGGCTAGACTTGCACAGTTTCCAAATAAATTTGATTAAAATACTCATATGGCGTTCAAAAGTTACGAAATTTTACAGGGTGATAGCCAACACATTTTCGTACCTTTTTTTTTTCAGAACTCTACGCCAAATTATTTCTTGATTTATTTCTACAACCCTACGAATCTTCTGGAACCACGACCGTGACGTCCAGAACACTCATCTCCGAATTGCTTAGTTTTCACCCATCAATTCTCTTTCGTTTCTTCTGAAATTTGAGTATGTTATGTAACAAAGTGTCCTTTACAAGTTTCATGAAGGGATCTAGGTCAAATAACCAAGCTATGGTCACCATTTAAGTCCATGAAGTCTCGGGTATCTCGGTACACTTCATCAGAATCGATCATCTCAAGATCTAGCCGATTCACCAAGTTATACTTGTTATTTTTGCTTCAAAATTTGAGTATGTTGTAGCTTAAGGTGTTTCCTACAACTTTCAAGAAGACAACAAAGTGAGATCTCCAACATAAATCAACATGCAAACAAGAAATCGACAAGAGGTCAGTGAAAATTTCGCAGATCTAAGTCTCCGTATAATAGAACTTTTGACACCCTCAAATCTCCATCGTTTTCTACAACTTTTTAGTATGTCATAGTACAAGACGTCAGCTTCAACTTTTATGAAGACACCGAAGCCAAAATCGAACTCCAAACCCACATGCAAACTCGAACAAGCTACTGGCTTCAACAAACCGAACAAGAATAGTCACACGGTTTGCAAATAAACAACTCCTACCTTGGTTTTCGCACAAATCACGCCTAAAATCTAACATGCAAACACCACAATAAACATGCAAGAGAAGTTATGGACTCCACTTGCCTTAAAGGTGAACAAACGATGAAGAACGGCGACGATCGGACGGCGAACGGACGGCACCCCTCCGGCTCCGCCTCCTCTCTCTCCCTCTCGGTCTCTCCTCCCTTTCTCTCGAACACCCCTCTCTCTCTCTCACCCTTTCTCGGCCAAATGATCAAGAAGAACCGGCCCTCCTCTTTCTCTCTCTTTTTATATCCCCTAAAGCCCATGATTAGTAATCATTGCTTGCTACCTAAATGGACCAATGCATGGCATCCTAGTCTAGGCCAATGCATGCCCTTCTTTGCGCCACTTGTCTTGATCCATGCAAGATGGGCCGGCCACCTCTTCCTTTGGGCCTTAATGGGCGGTCGAATTCTCCTCTTGGGCTTCCATTTGGGCCGACTAGCTTGGCCCACCAAGCTTTAGGCCAATGGGTCCAAGGCCCATTCCAAAAATAACCCTCTTTTTCCTTTTTTTTTTTTTTTTTGAATTCCTTTCTACAAATATTTCCAAATTCAAATTTCATCTTGGCCAAAGTCTTTGGGCATTTTTGTTCATTGAAATTTAAATCATACGGCCAAGCATAGATTATTAATCTTATTAAATTTAAATTTCCACAATCACAAGCACAAATCATCAAATTAAAAGACTAATGGCTAAAACATAAGCCATGGAGATTTTTATCACCTAATTAGGAACTTTAACACACCTCATGGCTTGGCTTTGAATTTTGGGATGCCACAATGCACATATGTTAAGACCCATCCTTCTTTGGCCCAAGAACAGCTTCTTTTGTTTAAAATTGTGAAATTGAAGGAAGTTATCTTGGTGGTAATTCGGTGGTAAGATCTTCTTCTTCAATTCTTTTCACATCCTCTCCCAAGTTATGATATGGCTTCTTCCTTCACAAGCTCTTTATTTCTTCAAGTTCTGCTACCAAATAGAAACGTGCTTTTTGAGTTTAATGGCAACTAGCTTCACCTTTCGATCATTTGGGATTTCTTTGTAGTCAAAGACTCTTTCTATATCATGTACTCAACCCACAAACTCTTCCGGTTGCATCTTCCCTTCATATTAAGGAATATCAACCTTTATATAAGAATTTTGCTCAATTCCATGGAACTTTTGATACTAACATTGAGGATATTCTTACTCACTTGAAGCATGACTTTAAATACAAGCAAAAGGGTTGACGTCCTCTTTAGAGTAGCATCTTTTGAATCATGACACAAATCGTCACGTTCGGAAGTTCGAACTGTTGCAAACACTCCTGTAGTTGCTGCACTTGTCTTCTTATATCATTCACCTCCACATCGGCGGGTCTCTTTCTTGACTTGTAGAAGACTCAACATTGAACCAAAGCTTTGATACCAATTTGACGCCGGAGAATGTAAAGAAGTAGGAGGCAACATAATTGAGAACTAAAATAGATAGGTCACTTGCCACTCTCGGGAATCCACTTAAGAGATAAGGGCAAAATAAGAAATCCTTCTTGTTCTTGAGCCGAAGGTTAAATGAATTATCACTCAAAACAAGTCCACCTTCTTATTTATCATAGCATGCTTATATAGATGAACTTGGAACAATCATCCAAGCATGAGTAATTACTAAGACTCTTTGAAAAGATAAAAGGACTCATAGGGAAGACAAAGTAGAAACGACAAAAATTAAATAGGGACTCTGGAAACTTTAAACAACAATGACTAGATATTGAAAATATAAGAAATAAATGTTGTTGGATGCATGTATCCATGATTTGCTTGTTCCAATGTTATTGAGTTAATGGCCTTCAAGGAATGTAGACACCCTCTAAATGGGAAGTGATTGAAGTAGATTCGAAATCGATAATTGCCTTGTTGATCGACATCTAGGTTGTTGGTAAATAATGAATGCAATCGACAATTTGCTCACTAAATCGACAACTCCCTTCTAGAATTGATGACTTCTAGGAATGCTCTAACATCACACTTTATGAGGTTGCAACTTGTAAATCACTAAAACAAGGAAGATTGGAAGAACTCGCTTGACCCTAATTTGTTTAGAAGCCTAGAAAGTCTGATAAGAAGAAAAGAAACCTTGTCAAAATTGATTGGGAATTCGGTGCGTGGACCAAAATCATGATGCTTTTACCTCCATGTCTAAATAATGTCGAAATGAATTATTTTAAAGAATTAATGAAATGAATGGAAAGCCTGTTGCCACCCAATCTTGCCGCTCATCAATCCTTCTTATGAGGAAAGGAAGGGGAAAGGTTAGGTTTAGGGGTACTTGATCACGAGAATTCTCTCATGGCTTGAGTTCCAAAAGACATCATCACCTCGCATTTCGGATCAAGCCTCTCATAAGTTCCCTCCATGAGATCATGAGCTCTCTTAAGCTCGTACCTTGCGTGATAGTGAAGTGTTGCGATCCATACCCACATGAGCGGCACACCTTGGGAGAAGAGGTTGGGTGTAGATATTGGATCTAAGGATATCTTTATCATGGTAGCTCTCTCGATAGTAAGCTTCGCCTATAAGGATGGCATCACTTCATCTTTAAGGGTACTTCCACATCGAGTATGCTAAACCATGGTGAGTTTCATTGAAACTCGTATCCTTCGTGACAGGTTTATTTATACGATCTAGTTGTTTTAAAACAACCTAGAAATAAAATAGAAGTCGACCACTAGCCTCATTTTGGGGGTCGGCTAGAAAACCTAATCGAGGGTCGGGAGTGTTCCCTCGATTCCTACACAACCAAATATCTAGGTTTGGGGACTTGGGTTACGTTAATATTTCTATTAGTTCATTTTCAGTACCGAAATAGTATGTTGTGTTTTGCTAACATGTCAATTCATTTCTTCTTACATTTTCGGAATCGTTAGTCCTAAACTAAGCGATCATGCGTCGTTTGTCATTTTCGTACTATTTTATCTTTAGAAAACAAGAAAAGAAAGCAATCAACGGAATTGAAATTACAAAATAGTAAATAAACAATCAAGGAAAGTAGTAAATCTACCATGCAATCCTAGAAAATATAAAAGAGAAATATAATTGAAAAAGATGAGAGGAAGAGAGAAAATATGGAACTCATCGGGCTTTATATAATAAATGAAACCCGAGACATATGTCAGGGGGAATGAATAATACATGATAATGGTCGGAATTGACATCGACCTCCACCGTCTTTGCATTTTCTCCATCTTCGGGGTCCTAATCTAAGCCTAGTCTAAGAAATCTATAACTAGGTGTGTAAAATGGAAATAAACAAACATACACATCAAAATAATCAAAAACATGACATCACGTCAAGATCAATCACTTAAAGAAAGTTCTATGCGAAATTTAGATCTTGGGGCCTTGGAGTCATCCTTTGTCTTTAATGCGAGGGTTCTACTAAGACACTTACCCAATCCATTTTATGACTTATAACCAATTGTGTTCTTGCATGGCCAATAATGCATATAAGTCTCATAATCAAGCGATCTATATGATCCTAGATTTCCCCTCAATAACATGCATCGATCCTATCATTCATCTAAAAGTCATAAGCATTGCATAAATTTAAACATGCATGCAGGTCCTTTGGATATTATTTCTCAACCAATCAAATAGATGAGTAAGCCATTGATGGATCACATATTACCAAAGTTATGCACTGATTACAAACACATACGCTTTTAATGAATGGCGTGATTATATGTATAAGGGGTACATGTGATATTTCAAGAAACAAATTATGAAATCATCTATGAAAAGTTTTGAGACAAAGTGATGTCTCAACTATAAAAGGCATTCAATTGCCAAGGCTAGCCCGAGACTCACATAAATGCACTCATAAGTGTTGTAGGCATTTTGAATACAATTCAAAGCTGTGACCTTCATGATGTCAAATCAGGATTTAAAAAGTTTTGAAAATATTTAGGATTAAGGAATATGTAGGCTATGGAACACATTCAATTGCCAAGGTTAGCTTGGGCTCACATAAATGTACTTACAAGCGTCGTAGGCATTTTGAATATGGTCCAAACCACGATTTTTCCTTAAGTCAAATCAAGTTTTGGAGAAGATTTTTTTTTTTTTTTGAAATTATTTTTAGGAAACATCACATGTACCAAAGTATTTTGAAAGATGCAATTTGAAAATGCCAATTGATTAACAACAAAGATCGAAGCATTAGAACAACTTCCATGAAGATGGCTTGGCCTAATTTCATGCACAAACTAACTTAAAATGTATAACTAAACAGTCACAATCATGTTTATATTAGGAAATTTCAGAACAAGCATGTAAAGACAAAAAAATTGAGTAATACCTATTGACAATCTAAACTATGGAAAAATTTTAAAAAATGTACGACATGATAATGAACATATTTCATGAAGGAAATTTTCTTAAACAAGCTACACATAATTTTACAAAAATCAGGCAATGAAAAATGGTATATCAGAAATCTGTCAAATCAGCAGGACACTCAGCTAATATCGCAAGGATTTGTCTTAAAAAAAAAGTTGAAAAATCATCAAATTTTCACACAACATAGCCAATATGTTGATGAACAAGTTTCATTAAGAAGCCAAGTACAGCATCCTAATAGAAGATATGGAACAAAAATATCAAAGATCTATCCAAATAGGGGTTAGAACAGGGGTTTGAATTTGATCCCTTGTCCAGATTCTTATCTACTTTTGAAAAAATGGAAAAAGTGGTCTCAATGATGAGTGATCTACATGAAATCAACGGCATCAGAAACCTTTAAGTGCATCTTACATCTTCCTAGAAAAGCTCAAGTCCAAACTAGGTCAATTTGGTATCTTAAGATCGAGATCTCTAAAAGTGTGTGCATTAGTAACCAAGGAATGGACATTTATTAGAAAACCTAAAAATCACTCAAAGAATGCACAAACGGTATGAAGAAATCACATGGGACATAGGATTGGATGTGACAAAAAGTTTGGATAATAATCTAATTTGGCATGCAAAATGTCATACAATTTAAATGACATTATGAAATAATTCATAATGGTATACTTGGGAATCCTAAGCGTGATGAACACTTTTGTGAGACAAATTTGATATGCAACATGATACTCAAAGGACATGACCTAAACATGTATGCAAACCTTGAAACATGTGGTTCAATCATCAAGAAAGCATTATTGTAAGATTTGGTCTTTAGATGACTCAAACAGGCATGGAAAGGTGCACATATGACAATGTTTCATTTCAACATTAAATTTACAGAACAAGCATGATTTCAGCCATCCTAACATGCATAAATTCTACTAAAAATCTCACATACAGAACATGCGATGATGAAGATTTCTCATTAAGAGTTCAAAACTCAATTAAGATCATATGAGTTGTAAAAATGACAAAATCGGCAAACTATATGCCCAACTTATGTTGCTGTGGTGCCTTTTACTCTAATGCATGCAATTGACTCACTTTGCCAACATAAAGACCTTACAAAGCATGCATCAATTGACCATGTACATCATTTATTTGAACTTTCATGGAGAATTTGAGACCAAACAAGTTCATTTGTGGACTCAATTTTACCAAAAATAGAATTCGGACCAATGTAGGGTAGATTGTCCTATGTTCAGGTGTAAGTGATTTTGACCTAGCTAAACATGTTTAAAAATATAGAAAAAGAAATGTAGAACATGCACAACACTAATACAGGAAATTTCATGAAGGAAAGTTATTCCAGAACTCAACACAAAAATCAGTACAAAAATGGCAAAATCAGAGATCAATACGGAACATATGAACCTAGGCTTAGATTTGAGTAGATCTGACCTAGTTAAGCATGTCTAAAAGTTTCGGAAAAAATACAAGATATGAACAACACTAATACAAGAAATTTTCATGCAGGAAAGTTATTCCAAAACTCAACACAAAAATCAGTACAAAAATGACAAAATTATATATCAATACGGAGCAGATCAACCTAGGCTTAGGTCTGAGTAGATTTGACCTAGCTAAGCACATCCAAAAATCATGAAAAAATTACAGGATGTGTACAACAGGATTTAGAACAAACCTCATACAGGAAGGATTGTCCAAAAAATATCACAGAAGGCTACACAAAAATAGTAAGGTCTCATTTCAGTGTAAAAACAGAATCGAAAATCTAACTAAAGTAAATTAGAATCACTCATCTTCGGAGATGTTTTTTGAGGGCAAATGATGCTTGATTGGGGCATGCAATCTACTGTTTCGAAGTTTGTGATGTCTATTATCTAATCCTAAGAGAACTTGAGTTGAAACGAGGTCATTTCGGATCTCGTTTTGGTCAAAACGGTAACCTAGGTACAAACATACAGAAATTACAGATTCATATATCCAACATTCAATCAAACACAAAATCGTTCTCAATCAATCCTCGATCTCAGCAAATCATCAAATGATCACATAAGCTTCAGATCTAAACATATTTCATAGATCTACTCATGAATCTAGCTTCGGTCGGATATGCGGACATTACTTCATTGGATTCGACCTTAAGATTTTTTACCTTTCTTGTGTTTTCGTCAATTTTTTTACGCAATTGGATGAAGTCTTCACCGCTAGAGCTCAAACGGCACTTCAAAGTTGATGAATGGACATCGTGGATCAGCAAGGAAGCGGTTGGACCGTCGATTTAGGCACTAAAACAGAATCGGTCCAAAACTGGACTGGTTTGGACACCACCTAAGGAGATTGGACTCAGACAGAGAGATTTGGCTCTTACCGGAGCTTGATCTTGCTCCAATCACCACTGGAAGCGAAGGACGAAAGGGCTGGACGGTGGTGCAGCGCTAAAGACCATTGGCAAGGGCTAAAACTAGGGGTGAAAAGCCCGCCGAAGAGAGATCAATTAGACTGAACTAGAGAGAGGGATCCTTGAGAGAGAGAGAGAGAGAGAGAGAAGCCTCTAGAAATACAGAATTTCGTGCATAATGAAAAGCCCTAGAAAATGGAGGGAAAATTAATTTATAAACCCCCCCCCAAATTAAGCGATTTTGACCGTCGGTTTGATTCAATTGTCAAAATTTTGATCCAATAGGAAAAAATTGATTTCGAAGGCTCCATCATGATCTGAGGTGTCAGGTAACTAATTTAGTGGGTTGATTTGGAAAAAACCAAGCCAAAATCAACCCACTAAATCGGGATTTGTGCCAAAATGTCCAATTAGAGGTTAATTTACAATTTGATGAAATTCGAGGATAAATCTATAAAATTTTGGGAACTTGAAGGTGCAGAAGTGAAATTGGCATTCAAAGGATTCCAAAACCAATCTCGGAGGTCGATAACTTGTCGGAAAGGGCCTAAAGCGGCCAATCTCGCCGAGGCCGGTTTGACAAGTTAGATCGGTTCGGTCTAGTTCGAATGGATTTTGACCAGTTCTCGACCAGTTTGATCCGGTTTGATCCCTGTGGGTCTAAAATTTATGCAATTCGGTTCGTAAAGAACCAAATTGAAAAGAAATTTTATCATTTTCTAGAAGAAATTGGCCAATTAAGATACAATTAAGCTAATCAAATCTTATGAATGTGATCTAGGGGTCTTTTATTGACCTATTTGCATGATTATCGTGAAAAGCAATGAGCTGAAACCATGAGTGCTTTGAATTGGGCCTAAAGGCTAAAATGGTAAAATTTTCAATTCCATAGCAAAATTGCAAATTAATTAAAATTGAACTCCATTAGTATCACAATTGCCCTATCTAGTTAGCTACCCATATGTAAGATCACTTGATCATATTCAAATTAACCTTGAATTGAAGAGCTTGAACTTAGGTCAGAAATAGATCTAAGCCTAATATTAAAATTGGACCTAGATTTATGAAATTAAATCATAACCATGAATGGGTCAATTCGAATTTTTACGATTGAAGCTTAACTACTTGATTTTCTTATGCTCGGGAGGATAAAATTCTTCAAATTGATGAATTCTGGTGTGAATTTCACAAAATTGATTCGAATTTGGACTTATCTTAAGAAAATGAATGAAAAAAATCGTCTATTTGCAAGTTATGAATGATTGATTTTCATCCCCCAATTAGGGCTCAAAACGGCAATTCGTATTCTATCTCGATAAACTATGAAATTGAATATGCAAGCAAATTTCAGATAATCCCTAAACCAAATGTCAAAGAAGGAACTATACCTAATTATGACTAGAATAAAAGTAATTTTATTTTTGGTCAATTAGAACCTAAAATTGCAATTCAAAAATCAAGGTTCTTAATTGAATTTTGTGTAATGTTTCACACAAAAAGTCAAATTAGTATTAAAAGAAATTTATTTGTGCATTTTTTATTTATTTTTTTCTTTTTTTAGTCAATGGTTTGACCAAAAGTTAACCATTTACTTGACTTTTCCTAAAAGGCCGATTTTTTTGGTGAAATCTTTGAATTTTTAAGAAATTGATTTGACAAAAATGAAATAAAAACTAAATGAAATCTTTTTGGGTAAAAAGTCAATTTTTAACCTGGAGTTGACTTTTGGTCAAAGGGTTGACAAAAAAAAATCAACTTGAAAGTCAATCATTTGACTTTTAAGGTTTTTCTTGAAAATGAGCTAGAAATTACTTAAAATGACCATGCAAAAGAAAGAAATGAAAAATTACACTTTTTGGTTAATAGTTGTGGCTCCATTGCGATCAAAAACCCAAATCTTGATTTTTTTTTACCTTTTATTGATGCGTCGACTAAAAATTAGATGTCAATAGCTGCCCCACTTTGACTGAATGTTCGAAGATGTTCCAGTTAAAGATAAAATTGATACCTACAATTTTTAGTCTACTCCACTTTGGCAATGGAAAAAGACAAAAGAAATGATATGTGGTTAGGGACGTACTTGACACTTACCTTTGCTCATCGAGGTATTTGAATTCTTGTTTGGGTTTATTCACTCTCTCTCTCTCTCTCTCTTGTGGAATGGAATGAAGGAAATGAAATCACTAAATGAAAAAAATGAATGGTTTAAGAATAACCACTAACCTAGAGACAAGATTTAAGGATCACTTAGGACCCTAAGAGATAAGATTTATGGATAACCTAGAACCTAAGTCAAGGTCTATGGATAACTTAGAACCTAAGTCAAGGTTTATGGATAACCTATAACCTAAAGATAAGGTTTAAGGATAACCTAGAACCTAAAAGATAAGGTTTATGGATAACTTAGAACCTAAAGACAATGTTTAAGGATAACCTAGAACCTAAAAGATAAGATTTATGGATAACCTAGAACCTAAAGACAATGTTTATGGATAACCTATAACCTAAAAGACAAGGTTTAAGGATAACCTATAACCTAAAGACAAGGTTTATGGATAATCTAGAACTTAAAGACAAGGTTTAAGGACAACCTAGAACATAAAAGACAAGGTTTATGGATAATAGGGGTGATCGGGTCTAGGGTGGGTAGGGTCGGGACTTGGACCCTGTACCCGACCCTGTTATAACCGATTTTCCCTTTTTTGGACCCTGTACCCAACCCTGTTTGTATTGGTCCCTATACCCAACCCACCCCGATTTTTAAGGTAATGTCAATGTAAAAACTAAAACTCTGTCTAAAAACTAAAACTCTGTTAGTTATAAATAGTTGAAAAACATATATTATTTTTCCTTTGTCCGGATAACCCCTAATGTTCACTCAATCTTCAAATTTGATATTGAAAATTTAAAAGTCCATCTTTAAGAAACTGAAGTACATATTACGTTATGACCAGAAAATTGCAATTTTTTTGTCACTGCAAAATTTTGGTTAGTCGTCGAATTAGAAAAAAAAATTACCATTATCTAAATTTAGATCTTCATCGATTAAAATAAGTTACGCAAAAGCATTACCATGTTACAAATTTTGTAAATTACTTCGTCGAGTTGAAAATAGAGGTGCTTATCATTGAAGGCACTATAGCTGGAACAACCATCACTTAACATTTTGCATAATATCGAGGGAAGGTCTCACTAACGCACCATTTAAAATAACCGGTTCTCATACAATTTTATATCAAATACATGAAACGTCAAATTCATCGACCATTTAATTTGTTCCCATGTTCTCTTCCTCTATGATTTTTCTGAGGAGGGAGAGCCGTAGCTCACTTTTATAAGGCAAGGAATTCCATGCCGACAATAGTATGGAAACCTACGCAAACCTCAAAACAAGGAAGCTCCCAAATTTGCCTTAGGACATCTTCTAGATACAGGCTTCATGTGCATTTGGTTACGGAGATTGGTGAGTACAGCGACTACATCACCCTCGATTGGACTCTAGGGCATCGTCTGGCAACAAAGTAGTGCTTCGACGAAGACTTCACTACTGCAAAAGTTCTCTTTCGTCCCCCAGCCACCTCCATGCCTCGTTCTCTTATTCAGAAAATGATAACCAAGGTGTTACAATCATCGTTATGTGAGAGAGATATCTTACCAAGGATGCAACATTTTTCTGATATATCACTGATCCGATACACATGTACATGCAAGGTTGGAGTAAATGAGAAATGATTGTTGAATGCATGTCAAAAAGGTTTTCAAAAAGGTCTTGCATTGAAGCACTTGTAGGACTAGTAAGAAAGAAGAAATCCAGTCGCCTAAGGCATGGGGTTCTATAAATAAATAAATACTTAGGTGCTGCATGATAACGTTTCTGTTCCTCCAAATTTCTGTTCTTTGGTTCCCCGGAACAAAAAAAGAACAGAAACCTATTTGGTAACGCCAAATTGTTTTTCTATTCGGGAATATAAAGTTAGCCCGGGAATAGATTTGGAGTAAACGAGAAACAAAAAAATTTGCTTCTTGTCCTAGGAACAATTTCTAGAAATAAGCTGATTTTCTTTTTAATTTTCTTTTATTTCCTTTTCTTACCGCGACCACCGTCAACCGCCCGAGCCACCGCCCACCGCCTGCCGTCGCTGCCGCTGTCGCCGGTCGCCGCCCGCCGCCCGCCGGTCGCCGCCGTCGCCGCCCGCCATCGCCGCTGCCGTTGCTGTCACCAGCGCGGCGACCGGCGGGCGGCGGCGGCGATCTGTCGGCAAGAATAAAAAATAAATAAATACAAAAAAGAAATTGTTGCGTTACCAAACGCATTTCTATTCTTTTTCTATTCCAAGAGTAGAAATTTTGTGTCGTTACCAAACGGGTTCTTTTACTTAGAAATTGTTCCCGGAGCAGAAATAGAAAAGAACCATTTTTGAAAAAAAAACTCTTCCCGGGAACGGAAGCATTGTCATGCGCAGCCTTAGTATGCTCATTATTGGTATGGCTAGACTTGCACAATTTGCATTTAGCACATTGCTGTACTAAGAAATATTATCGACGATAGGATTTGCTAGAATTGATTTTGTCTAGGAGTGCAACCATATTCACACCCTTGGTGGTTACTAAACTAATTTAGAAATTTAAAATCTAGAATTGTTAGATTGTCGATGATTTTGATGGATGTAAACGTCAATAACAATTTCACAATATCAAATGTATCCATTACATGTTTCTGATAGAACCTTAAAATACATAGATAAACTGTTATTTACTGCCGAAAGTTATAGGTCATTATATCGGGCTCACATATATTTCCTATTATAAATTGAATTGGTTGCACTTACTATTGATTGAAAAGATCTCTCGCAACAGTTAAAACTTATTCATCTAGCATACATATGGTTTCATATGTCTCTAAATGAGAGAATAAATACTGCCTAAGCTAGTTACAAACAAATGTGGAGAAATAATTTTATCTATATAATTAACTACTAGGTAACCACGAGCAGGCAATTATATTTTACATGAATAATGACTGTTTTACAAAGAAAATATTCAATTCACGTATGAATGGAAATGCCATTTTACTAAAAACTATAATCCTTACCAAGAAGACACAACTATTTCAATTAACTTGAAATGTATTAGTTTATAATTACAAAAGAACAATGTATAGACCGAAAAGTCATAAATTGATTTCAAATATTGTATCTCATGGTTATTGCATCTATATGAATGATAAAGGTAAATTGTCAAGAAAATTGGAAACACTGCAAATGCTTTTTAATTCAATGCTTTAAAAACTAATCTTAATTTTAAGCTAGTATTCATTTTTTTTTTTTTTCATTTGAACAATGCCTAAGTTTTAATCCAAATATTTTTCCATAGAAAATATGTTTTCTTTTGACGTTCTCCGAATATATGCCTACGTCACTATTCACTAATGAAAAAATGATTCTACACAAAACTATGTTGTACGTGCACGATACATTTTAAATTCTGCTTATATTATAAATAATGAAGTATTTATGATTTATTTTTATTTGTTACGCAGAATGTTATATTATTGAAGCACCTAGTAGTGCAATTATATCTTTCAACTTGGATTTGTTGTATTAGTGAAATATTGAATGCAAACCTCTTTTTCTATCTTGCACACATAACTTCAATCTAATTGTAAAAAACAAACTAATCTTTCATACGATAAGAAGAGAGCTTCCGACTGAGATATATCTTTGAAAATTTTGTCAGTACATGTATATAGTCAAAATTAAACTTCCCTTTGAATAAAATTAATCAAGTCTACTAACTCAATATTTATCTTTACAGTACAATCTCTCGTTTTCTTTGTAGAAAAGTGTACAGAATACAGATTTGTAAGAATATATTAATTTTAGAAATTAATATTCTATTCTGAAATGCAAGTACGTTGTTATACCATAATAATTATTATTATAGCTAATATTTGATATATTCCAACAAAACTCTTTTAAAACCCTTTAAGTGATAAATAGTTGAAAACATACATTATTTTTCCCTTCTGACGATAACTTTTATCTTAATAGTGTCAGGATTTTTAAGTGATGTTATCCGTCATGCAAAGCATGTCTTTTCAAAATTTTCTTTTTGTTGTAGACCTATGCTAATATGTTTCCTTGAAAAATAATTTCTTTGTACAGTATATTGTGCTTGCTGGGGCAAAGTGTCTTCTACTTTGCTTGCTTCATAAAATATATTGTATTTGCAAACTAAATTCCAAATCTCATTTTTATGTACTTTATTGCCCGCGTTATAAACCCCTTGTAACATGTTGCTCACTGGAGTCACCATATAACACTAGATTTAATATTCCGATCATATCACTTATAGTAAATAATGCTTTGGAAACAATCGAATTAGTCTTCTAACTGCAAATAAAAAATTTAAATGCAACAAGTGTTTTTCTATCTTGCAAATATAAGCTCCATCTAATTATAAACAACATTTACTTATACAAAATAGAAGAGAGTTTTCTACTTTTATGGGTCCAATTTCCTCTAAAGCACCAATTTAGGTCAGGTCCAAAATTTTAGTCCGAAATTTTTTTATCTTATAAAACAAGCATCAGTTTTCAGTTAGTATTCACTATTCAATTCTGACCTTTCCAAATTTTTATCCACCGGTGCCGTTAAAGATCCAGCGGATGATTGCACATTTACATCTCTCTCTCTCCCTCCACGCATCATTCTTCGTGGTCTTTAATTTTTGCTCTGTTTTTCTGTTTTTATCTTTTCCTTTTCTTTTTTTCCTTTCATCCCCATCCCACGAGCCCGACACTGTTTTTTCACCTCTTTCAAGCTCTCACTTTTTTTGTTCAAACCATGAGGTGATACATAGAATCACTCAAGCAATAGCTTTTCTTAATTTGTAATAGCCTAACCATGTAGAAATTTATGTCAAACCAAATAAACGCAACTTAATTATGAGACAATTAGCAAATCGCATGGACTTTACATGAGAAAATTATTTCATATCGGCTATGCTCTATTGCTCATATACTTTCTTCTTCTATCAAAATTGCATGTGCTATAAGTAACTCCGTATCGGCACATGGATTGTTTTACCCCTTTTGGATGATTCCGCAACTAAGTGTTTAATATGTTAGTCCCATAAAATTTTGGGATTGGAAAAATTAAGAATCCACTGAAATTTGTTGTCTTGAAAAAAATTTGAAAAATGAATTTAAAGGGGATAACAAACAGAATTGGCCCAAAATAATCGATCCGCTTTTTTCCTAATTTGATACTTGTGTTTTAAAAGTGTATCTAAGCTTATGAAGTAATCATTGTTTTATATTGCATTGTATTCTAAAGTCAGTTTAGGCGATTATAAACATTGAATCATGATAAACATTGAGATGCATAACCGTGGCTGTTGGGAACTAAAATGATGGAAATGATTTGCTTACACTTTCTTGAAATAAATACATTAGAAGTCATAGAAAACTTATCACGAAAGTGCAATTATGTCCTAAAACTCACAAAAAATCCAATCAACTCTTACAATTTGTCAAATTGGTGCCCCTCCATTGCTAGAAAGGGGTAACGGGACTTGGCGAGCATCCATCCAATTAGACTAACAAAAAATGCTGATGTGACTCTTTCAAATATTTTGCTCTCCTACATGGCATTGACCTTTACAAAAACATGAAATATAAGACTAAAAATGACCTCGTAATAGCCTAAATCCTAATTTTTTAAACCAAAATCTTAATTAAATTAGATTAAAATAAAAAGGTACTTTAAAGAAACACAAATAAGGCCAAGGCCAAGGCCCATTGCCGAGAACCCACCGAGCTCTTCCAGCAATGATGGGGCAGCGATGAGCGCCTGCCACCCTTGCCCTCATTTTTTATTTTTAAAAAATTAGGATTTAGGCCAAAACCACGTCGCTTTAGTCTTATATTTTATGTTTTAGTAAGGTCAATGTCACATAATAGAGAGACAATATTAAACAAAATCACATCAAAATTTTCAGATAATTTAATTGGATGGAGTTAGTGGAATGATTCAATTATACCATTTTGATAAATTTTGGGACTTGATTGTACTTTTGTAGGTCTTAAGACTCAATTGTATTTTTATGGTAAGTTTTAGCATTTCCAATTTCTATTTTCTTATATGACGTTGAATGTAAAGGACCAAAAAAACTATTGTAGAGCCAGAGATTTGAAATCAAAACAGAAACCTACCTGAACAACCACTAATGTTGATCCAACCTTCAAAGTTGATATTGAACATTTAGAAGTCCATATTTAAGCAACTAAAATATGTTGTTCATTATGACACAACATTGCAAAATTATGATTTTTTTTTTGTCGAAAATTGCAAAATTTTGGTTGGTCGTCATATAAAAGAGAATTTTCCCCATCTGAACTTAAATGATCTTAAATGAAAATAAGTTGCACAAAAGCGTCAGCATGTTACAAATAATTGTGAATTACATAACTAGAGCTGAAAATAGAGTCACATATCATTGAAGGTATTTTAGCTTGAACCTTCATTGCTTATACATTTGATGGGGAATATTACCAAAAAAGTCCAAAACCTATTATAGTTGTGCCTATTCAGTCCTAAACTTTTTATTTTTACCAATTTAATCCTAAATCTTTTACAATTGTGCCAGTTTAGTCCATCTGGTGCTGATGTGAACACCAGCCGTCAGGCGAAAGTTGACATGGCAATTTTTAAATTTTAAATTTTAATTTTTTTGAATTTTTAAATATTTTTTGAATTCTTTTTTTTTTTTTTTTTCCACCTTCTCCTTCCTTTGGCGATCGGCTAAAGGCAAGGGTCGGCGAGCCGACCTTGCTGGCCTCACCGTTGTTAGGCGAGGCCCCCGGATCTAGCGAGGCTTGGCGTCACCCAACCATGGCGAGGCCCGACCTCGTCGGTGGCCGGCGAGGCTCGATCTTGCCAAATCTGGCGACAGCGGCGATGCCAACCATTGGCGAGGCTCCTAGCCTAGGGACGGCAAGGCTTGACCTCACCAAATCTGGCAACAACGGCCTCACCGTCGCTGGGTAAGGCTCACCTTTGCTAGTGGTCGGTAGGGACAAGCCTCGCCACTGGCCAGCGAGGCTAACCTCGCTAGCCCTCGCCTTTAGCTGGCCAGAGGAAGGAGATGGTGGAAAAAAAATTAAAAAAGAATTAAAATTGTCAAAAAAATATTTAAAAATTCGAAAAGAAAAATATTAAAAAATTTTCATGTCAGCTTTCACCAAACAAGTAGCGTCCACGTCAGCGCCGACCGGCCAATTTTAGTTGGATGGACTAAACTGGCACAATTGTAAAAGGTTTAGGACTAAATTGACTAAAAAAAAAGTTTATGACTGAATTGACACAATTGTAATAGGTTTATGACTTTTTGGTAATCCTCCCACATCGAAGATCAACTTTTGTATAATATTGAGGAAAGCTCTCACTCAAACCATTCAAAATGATCGGCTCTCATACAATTTTATCAAATACATGAAATGTCAAATCTATTGACCATCTACCTTGTTCCCACGTTCTCTTCCTCCACGATTTTTTGAGTAGGGCCAGCAACAGCTCACTTTTATACAATAAGGAGTTCCATGCACACAAACCTCAAGTTAAGAGACACTCCGGAGGATGTGGCTGGGGACCTTTCGCGATGAGAGGCTCCATGAGCATTTGGCTGTGGAGTATGGCAGGTATGCGACTACACCAAATTAGATTGGCCTCTACGAAATCGTCTAACCACAAAGTGGCGCCATCTCAATCCCTCATCCTGTTATTCATAAAAAGATATACGCCATGTTATAATCATCATTGTGTGTGTGTGAGGAAGAGGGAGAGGCAGAGGGAGGGAGGGAGAGAGAGAGAGAGATCTTACCAAGGATGAGGCATTTTTTTGATAGATCACTGATCCAATACTTCTGTGCAAATAAGGTTGCAGTATGTAAGACATGATCGTGGGATGCATATCGAAAGAGGTTTTCAAAGATGAGGCATTGCAAAGGTTTTCTCTAAAGCACTTGAAGGATTGGTAAGAAAGAAGAAATTCAATTGATTAAGGTGTGATGTTGCAAGAGATGAAGGGCTCTATAAATAGGTGAATACTTAGTCAAGCTCATTATTGATATAGATTTAGACTCGCAAAATTTGCATATAAAACCTTACCATACTAAGAAATATTATCAACGGCAAGATTTGTTAGAATTGATATTCTCTAGAAACGCGACCATATACATCCCCGTCCGTGATTACTTAACTTTTTGAGAAATTTAAAATCTAGACCATTAGATTGTCAATGATTTTGACGGATGAAAACTTCTATGGCTATGTTACAATATTGAATAGGTATTACATTTTTCTAATAAAATCTTAATGTACATTGATAAATTGCTATTTACTACTGGAAGTTATAGTTTGTTATATTGGGCTCACATCTCTAACCTATTATAAATTATAATAGTTGTACGCCATTGACCGAAAAGGTATCCAATAACAGTTAAACTCATTCATCTAGCTCACATGTTCTCTCTGATATGTCTCTAAATGAGAGAATTAACATTGTTTGAGCAATTAAACAAACAAATGCAAAGAAATAATTTTGTTATGTAATTAACTATTAGGTAAATATGGGCGTTGCACGTGGAAATTGTGTTTTCCACATCTAACAACTATCTTTCCAAGAAAATGTGCAACTATTATGTGAATGGATATACCGTTTTACTAAAGAAATATTATCGTTAACAAAAGACATAGTTATATTTTTCCATTGAAAGTTATCTATTCTTTTGGCGTACTCCTACTATATGCCTATGTCAATTTTCATTAATGATAAAATGATTCTACAAAAAAACTATGTTGTACCCATAAGATACATTTAAAATTCTATTTATATTATAGAGTATTTATGACTCATTTTGTTTGTCATGCTGAATGTTATGTTATTAAAGCACATAGTAATGCAATTATATATTTTAACATTAAATTATGGTATTAGTGAAATATCGAATGCAACCGTTTTCTTTCTATCTTACACACATATATAGTGAATATGAAACTCCTTTTTGATTATTATTCTGAGATTTTTGTCAACAAATACATAAATAGTGAATAGGAAACTCCTTTTTGAATAAAATTAAACATATGGAATCAGGCTGTTATTTTTCAATTAATACAGAATAAAAATTTCGGATCAAAAGCACTTGACCTTGTAGTTGATGCTTTTTTAGGGAATCCGGCTGTCATCTTCCAATTATACCGCATATATCTTATGTTTTGTAGATATCTAACACTGCATTTAGAGGCAATCATTATGATGGATGGCCTAAAAGTTAAGCCCAATGCGTTTTGCAAAGCCCGTACACCATTTAAAATATTTGATGAAACGTTAGGGGCGGCAAGCAAGATTTGGCCCAAAGTTAGGTGGATTGGGCATTTTAATGAAAGGGCATTGCTCAACCTTGCCCATTTGGACCAAATTTGGGTGATGCAGGCTGCTTGCCCGTTGATCTTGCTTATTTGCGTTCTACTATGCTAAGGAACATCATTATATACATATTCATCTTAAGTTTCTTTTGATTTTGAAAATGAATAGTTCTTTCTATGATGTAAGATAGTAGGAAGGTGTAACTAGGATAGCTACTTTTTTGGGTGTTACTTTCATAAGGAATGTATAACTATTTCAAATCTAAACGTTTAACTCTTTCTTCTAAAATGGTTTCCTTTTGTTTTAGAGCTGAGTTTTCCTTTTTAAGTTCGGAAATCCTTTTGAGAGAAGTCTTAAGACTAAAACACAGTTCATCAATGTATTTAGAAACTTTGACAGGAATTTTCAAATCACCTACCTCAAATTCACTGCATCGAGTCCGATCCAGAATCTGAGTTTGAGTCTAAATGTGCCATCGGACATATGTTGGCATATTCATTATCACTTTCTTCACATTCGTATCACTCTAGGTTTCAGCTTTGAGAGCTTTTCTAAACTTCTCAGCTTGTCCTCTTTTCTTCTTTAGAAGAGGACAGTTGAGTCTGATGTGTCCCTTTTTCTTACATTTGAAGCAGACTACATCTTTGTTTGGTTCCTCATCATCAACAGACTTGGTGCTGCTTCGGAAACTTTGTTTCTTTGAGTTGAACATTCTACCTTTTCTATTCAGTTTTCTGAATCTTCTTATCATGAGAGCAAGCTCCTCGTCGTCCATATCATCTCCTGAATCGTATCATCAAAATCATCATTTGATTTTAATGCAATGGATTTCTTACCTCTTGGATCTTCGTCTTCATTAATTCGTTCCACTTCATAAGAATGAAGAGTTCCAATCAGCTCATCGACAAATAGAGGCATAATTCTTTGTGTCTCTCTTATTGAAGTCTTTATATGATTCCAATCCTTGGAGAGTCCACGCAGTAGCTTGTTCACCTTCATGGGATCAGAAATTTTTTGTCCTTGGTTCTCAAGACCATTGACAATATCTGTAAAACGACTAAACATGTCAGTTATAGATTCTCTTAGTTTCATTTTGAAGGCTTCATATTGACCAAGGAGAATGTTGATTCTGGTCTCCTTCACTTGATCTGTTCCTTCATAGGTGATATGTAATCTGTCCTATACTTCTTTTGCTGTAATACAAGAAGATATTCTGTTATATTCAGTTGGAGACAAGGCACAATATAAAGAGTAAATTGCTTTTGCATCGAGTGCATGTCTCTTGTTTATCTCTTCCGAGTCATTCCGCTGGTCTCAACGGTTTCTTTCCCTCTTTTAGAGGCGATGCAGCGGTAGGAGTGATTCCTCTTTCCACAACGTCCCATTCTAGAGGATCCTTTGATCGTAGGAAAGCTTTCATCTTGTTTTTGCAGATGTTGTAATCCTTTCCATCAAAGTAGGGTGGTATAGTATTGCTTTGCCCTTCCACCAGCCCCGGTGCTAGCATACTAGCCATGGATCTTTTAATCTCAAGTAAAACACTTCAAATAAAGTAAGAACACGAGCTCGATATCAATTGATATAGCCGATACAGTACCTAGAGGGGGTGAATAGGTATATAAAAGATTTTTCTTGATAATTTCTTGATAATTGAGCAATACTTAGAGAGTTGAAGGATTTGCGATAAGCAATAATCAACGTAAGACTAAGTAAAGGAAAGAGAGAATTGAACACGCGGTTTATAGTGGTTCGGCTTTATTCAAGCCTACGTCCACTCTTCGCACCGACAGCCAATTGGCTGGATTCCACTATGAACAAAGAGATGTTACGGTGTTGATCTTCCTTGATTTCTAGGTGTAGATGATCTATCACACTCGCTCAAGGTTTCACCAAGTATGGACACTCTCTGTGTATACAATTTCGCTCAGAATGAATCGACTAATAATCAAGGTGCTTCAGAATCTGGAATTTCTCTATCGATCATGTACTCAAACAACTAGAACGTCTTCCTTTTTATACTCCTTTATGCCATCATACCCGTTGGCACTTTCCAAATGAATTCCTCCAATCTACCCGTTGGACGGAATCAATCAAGAAGATCATTCGAGCTATTAAAGGAACCTGACGATAGCCCATTAATCCTGTTCGCCCATACAATCAGGATCTTGGTTTCCAAGAATAGAACTTTCCAAGAATATTTCATCGACCATCGGATCTTTAATTGACCTAGATACAAACAAAAGAATCCGTTATATTTATCCAACCAAAAAGATCTTCTCCAGAGGATAGGATTAAATCCTCAACCATATACTTCAGCTCTGGATTCCTTCGTCCTTTGGATTTGAAAGACTGTCGGTGAGAATAGTCTTGAGTCTTGAGTCTTGAGTCTTGAATCTTGAGTCGGTGATCGAAAGTCTTCAAACTTTAAACTAGACGATTTGCGAGATATCCAGACTAGGCGATAGAAACGTTTTGTCGGCTTCAAAATATTCTAGAAAGATTTCTCCAACACACCCATGAAACCTTGAAGCCACGAATTCCAACATCTTCATTTGTGCCTTACCAAGCGCCACGAAGACCTATAGCAATGCCAACCAGCTGCTTCCTCATCTGCATGAATTTCCCTAACGCCATGAAGACAGGAGCTGCTGCCACGCCAGTTCTCAAGCGAAGCAGCACCGTTCGAACCCGAGTGAAGCCACCCCCATCTTCAGTTTGGCTCCACAAAGCTATCCCTTCATCCTTAGTCTCTAGCAGCAGCAACCCAGTGTTTCTTCCCTTGTTCCAGCCTAATTTCCTGCCACCATTTGAAGCTAGCAAGATCTGCAAGCTTCGGTTAGCCTAGCAAGCCCAACTTTAATTTCAATCTTCAAGCCCGGTCGAATTACTTCAGCTGTAGCCCAATCTAGTCTACGTGAGTTAATTTCCAGCAAAGCAATTGAAGTCTAGCCCATATCTTGAAGCCCATCTTCAGCAGGCCCAACCCAACTTGGGTCTAGCCGAAAAGCAAGAACAAATCTCAGTTGGGTTGAGATTTGCTAGGCCAAGTCTAAGGCCCGGTCCAAGCTTGCCGGTGTCATCGAAAGCCTGATTTCGACCACCGTTGTGTCGCCGTTGCTGTCGCGGTGATTCATTCTTCGCTTTTACCAAGTGAGTAATCTCACTAATCCTTGCTTAGTAGACTAATTATGCTTAAGCATTGATTAGATTTAATGAAGTACGATTAGGTGGTTAGATTAGAATGGATTAGAGATAATTAGCTAATTGCATTGCATATTAGTTAGGTGGTTAGTGTACTTAGCTAGAGAATTGCCTATACTATTTATTAAATGCATCTCAGGATTTTTCCGACCCTTATCGGGCTTCAATTAGGCATTACGGGCCTATATTGGATTTTTAGTAATTATTTATTAATTTTAAAAATTAATTATTTAATTATCTATTTTTCTGAAGTTAGGCGAGAGATAGCCGACAACCAAAATTTTGTGCTGGTTGTCATGGTGCGATCCATTTATTTATTTGAGCTCTATGTTGTTTAGAATTGAATTGATTGCGCGGATTGAGGAACTATTCCTAAAGAGATTGAAATTGAGTGAAATTGAATGATTGATTGGTAGACGGTTGAATATGGTTATTCAACATTGTTAATGCCTTAATGAGTAATAAGGTGGAGAGAATCGTGAGATTTAACTGGGAATACTCTTGGTTGAGACTGATTAGATACAAGGTATAGATAGGCGTGGTTCGGTGATTAAGGATATCATTGTGCGAAAACGGCGCCTTAAATAACGCACGTAGACTGTCTGTTACTTATGTCACCTTGGCGAAAATGACGCTCGAGAGCATTAATGGAGCTCTGTGAGTAAGTGTACTATTGGAGGTTATATAGTGGGATGTGAATGACCTAGAAGAGGTCCGACTGGCATGTATTCGATTAGGTCGATTGATCAAAGATTGATTTGATGTCGTGATTTGATTTACTATTCGATGTGATATATGAATCATTTGTCTATAACCTTGAATTGCAAGTTGGAACTGATGCTAAGGTAAGTCTTTTGACTCGTGCTGTGCTTAAGCAACTGTGTTGTGTATTGGTTTCCTAATCGAGTCTTAGTGGCGTAGAACTTGCTGAAACGTAGTCTCATCCCGGTTGTGGGACAACATTTCAAGCCCCGTAGATGAGCCGAGGAGGAGGAGCCAGAAGTTGACGATGAGCCAAAAAAAATGAAGAGCTCGAAAGAAATGAGCTTAGTGAAGATGAGTCAGAAGGGGATCAGGATGATCCTGAATATGACCCGGATAAGGATTGACATCCCATCCCCTTTTGTGATCAGTGTTTATATGTGAATAGAGTGAACTTAGAAAGTCATGAATAGTTTGTGAAATACTTTGAGTTTTGCTTTGTAAAAAAGTATGGTTGTGAATTTCAATATGAAAAATATGGCCTTACTTTTCTATCCCATCGATTTTTTGTTTGGGGATTTATAACTGCTTCCGCATGTGCTTAGTAAATAAAAGGGTTGGTGATACATAGTCCTGGGATATCGCATTCTAAAATCGACCAAGAGAAGGATGTGTGCGTACCCGAGGATTAGGGCGTAACATCCCCTTTGCGTAGTATCAGAGCGAAGTTCGAGATTTGAGTGATAAGAAGTGTTGACCATGGGATAGTTGGTAGGAAAGGCCTTTAAATTCATGCTGGTGCATGTACGTGTTAGTTGAGTGCTAAAATTGTTTGTTGTTTGAATAGCTGTTTCTAATTCGGTGTTGAATTGGAAGTAGGTACTCGAGGGGGCTGTGGTCGAGCGCCAGCACAGGCGAGCATGAGTGGAGTGATTCCACCTGTTGCAGGTGCCAGGGTAGCAACCCCTAATGATCCCAGGTTGGATGGGATCTTGCGTGTTCTAGAAGCGATAGGTACAAGAATGGATCAACAAGCCGCTATAGTTGAAGTTGCCGCTTAGGCCGCCGCCACTGCCGCAGCTGCCGCGACTGCTCAAGCCACCCCTGTCACCGCACCTACAGTTGCACCTGCTGTCGCCCCCGCTGAAATACTATCAGGAGTTGTGGCCGCTGGGAGGTCGATCCACCAGTTAGTGGATCAATTCTTAAGGATGAATCCGCCAAGATTCATTGGTACAAGAGACCCTGAGGCCGTGTTTCTATGGGTATAGGATTTCGAGAAGGCATTTGCACTTCTGATGTGCAATGAGGAGGAAAAGGTGTTACTAGTTGTGTACCAACTTCAAGGTAACACCAATATATGGTGGAGAGCCGTCGAGGATACAGTATTCCCGAAAGGTGTGGTCCAAGTGTGGGACACCTTCCTCAGAACCTTTAATGATCAGTACTTTTCAAGTACTACTCGGGAATAAACGATAGAAGAGTTCCACCATCTCCGTCAAGGGAGCATGACAGTTGACCAATATGGGGTCAAGTTCGCAGAACTGTCACAGTATGCTCTTAAACTGATAGAAGACCCTGAAGAGAAAGCTCGGAAGTTCAAAAGCGGTCTTCGTGTTGAATTGAAACAACCTCTGCTACTATGGGACTTGAAAGATTACAGAGAGGTTTATCGTCGAGCCCAGATGATAGAGCAAGGATAGAATGAACAAGCTGCCTCATCGGATCGAGATTTAGCTCCCATCGAGAGAATATCCGTCAAGGGAAGAGACCCATGCACGGAGGTAGGCCCAATGCTCCACCCTTCAAGAGAAGCGGATTCAATAGACCGATGCCTAATAGGATTAATTCTTGTCGCTCATGTGGAAGACAACACGAGACAACTTCATGCCCAGCTAGGAAGGAGCATGTCATAAATGTGGCTAGCAGGGCCACATGGCAAGGTATTGTGCAAAGAAGCAGAAAGGACAACCTCAATTGCCACTTTGCCACCACCGATGAGACAGATTAGAGGGTATGCCCCTCGGGAATGCACCATAAGGAGGACATCGAGATCTCCAATTCAGGGCACCTTTGTTTACGTAATTATGCAAGGTCAGGCAGAAGCTACGCCTGACATGATCACAGGTATGGTATCGCTTAACGACCAACCTACTTATTCTTTGTTTGATTCGGGAGCAACCCATTTCTTCATTCCCGAGCAATATGTTAGGATGCTAGGGTTGAGTCTTGTATTATTGGAGTCAGTGATTTGGATATTTGCACCCTTGAAAGATAAAGTTATTGCTGCTTTGGGATATCCCTAGTCCTAGCCATGTATGATTTCGATTTAATAATTGGCATGGACTGGCTTACCAAGTAACGAGCTAAAATGGACTGCTATTGTAAAGCAATTTAGTTTGACCTGTTAGGGGGTAAGAGCTTCGAGTTTGTCGAGAATTGAGGAGGACCCTCGATTGTCCTGATCTCATCGCGAGAGACAACTCATCTATTAGACGAGGGTTATCGAGGATACTTGGCAACTATCATGGATACAATAGTTGAGGAATTGAAAATGGAAGATATTTCAAGGGTACAAGAGTTTCTAGATGTCTTCCCAAAGTTACCACCAAAAAGGGAGATTGAATTTGTAATTGAACTAGCACCGGGGATAGAACCGATTTCAAAGGCACCTTATAGGATGGCGTTTTCTGAGTTGAAAGAACTGAAGGTATAGATACAATAGTTACTGGATAAGGGATTTATTTGCCCTAGTGCATCAACTTAGGACTTAGGGAGCACTAGTTTTGTTTGTAAAGAAGAAATATGGTTCATTGTGCTTGTGCATCAATTATCGGTAACTCAATCAGGTAACGATCAAGAATAAGTATCCACTGCTGAGGATTGATGACTTGTTTGATCAGTTGCAAGGAGCGTCGATTTTCTCAAAGATCGACTTGAGGATAGGGTATCATCAACTGAGAATTAAGAAGGAGGATATTCCTAAGTTAGCATTTTGTACTCGGTATGGTCACTACGAGTTTATAGCAATGCCATTCGGGTGACGAATGCTCAGTGCATTCATGGATATGATGAATAGAGTGTTTAAAGAATACCTGAATTAGTTTGTAATCGTGTTCATTGACGATATCTTGGTCTACTCGAGAAGTGATGAAGAGCACGAGAATCATCTGAGATTAGTGCTTCAGACCTTAAGAACTCACTAGCTATATGCTAAATTTAGCAAATGCGAGTTTTGGTTGACTTGTGTTGCGTTCTTAGGTCATGTAATTTTCGGAGAAGGAATCTCTGTCAAACCAAGCAAGATATAAGCCGTAATCAAGTGGCCAAGACCGACGACAGTGACAAAGATCAGAAGTTTTATAGGTTTGGCAGGGTATTACAGACGGTTTGTGGAAGGTTTCTCATCATTAGCCTCACCTCTGACAAAGCTCATGAAGAAAAATGAGAAGTTCATATGGACGGAGACAAGTGTGAGCGTAGTTTTCAAGAGCTGAAGGAAAAGCTAACTATCGCCTTTGGTATTGACGATTCCATCTGGTCCTGGAGGATTCGAGATCTATAGTGATGCGTCATTTAGAGGATTGGGTTGCATGTTAATGCAACATGGTAGGGTTGTTGCATACGCTTCTCGTCAGTTGAGCCCCATGAGCAGAATTATCCAACGCATGACTTAGAGCTCGCAGCGATTATCTTTGCCCTAAAGATTTGGAGACATTATCTATGTGGGGAAAAGTTCCAGATTTTCACGGACCATTAGAGTCTCAAGTACCTGTTCTCTCAAAAGGAGTTGAACATGAGACAGCGCCGATGGATGGAGTTATCGAAGGATTACAATTGTGATATTCTATATCATCCAAGGAAGGCGAATAAATTTGTCGATGCTTTGATTCAAAAGTCCTCAGTAGCTCACCTACTGATCAAGGAGTGGAAATTAATCAAGAGAGCACGAGATTCGGTGTTCAAATTTGAGGTAGGCCACCTTTCGAGTTTGATGGCTACCCTCAGAATTGAACCGGATGTTCAAGTTAGAATCAAGCTACTCCAACTGACAAATTTAGATGTACGAAAGATTATTCAAGAGGACCCCGATAAAAGAAAGGCTGATTTGTAGGTTTCTGATGATGGAGTACTGAGGTTCCATGGGTGTTTAGTTGTACCTAACGATGTAGAACTTAGAGAGAATATTTTATCCGAAGCACATTGTAGCAACTACAGTGTTCATCCTGCAAGTACCAAGATGTATTAGAACCTGCATTAATACTATTGGTGGTCAGGTATGAAGGTGGACATCGCCAAGCATGTCGCCAAGTGTTTGACATGTCAGCAAGTAAAGGCCCAACATTGCAAACCAGGAGGACTTCTGCAACCTCTCGCGATCATAGAATGAAAGTGGGAGAATATCATGATGGACTTCATGACTTGGACTACTAAGGAGTCAAAGAGGGAATGATTCAATTTGGGTAGTAGTCGACAGATTGACAAAGTCGACCCACTTCATTGCAGTTCGAAAGGACCTGAGTCTGGATAGACACGCAGACCTGTATGTGTGTCAAGTGGTTCGTATGCATGGAGTGCCGGTTACAATAACGTCAGATAGAGACCCGAGATTTACTGCTACTTTTTGGAAGAGCTTACGAGTGCTTTAGGTACAAAGCTTCAGTATAGTATAGCGTATCATCCTCAGACGGATAGCCAGTCTGAGAGGAGATTCAGACCCTCGAGGACATGCTGAGATTTTGTGTAATAGATTTCTAAGGAAGTTGGGAAGATCAGCTTCATCTGGTGGAATTCGCCTACAATAACAGCTATCAACAGAGCATCCAGATGGCTCCATTTGAAGCATTGTATGGCAGAGTGTGCATAACTCTAGTGTGTTGGGATGAAGTCAAGGAAAGAAAAATCACAGGCCCGAGTTGGTTCAACGGTCGGTAGATGCCGTGGCAATAATCAAAGGCAGATTAAAGATTGCTCGGAAGCAGACAAAAAAGTTATGCAGATAATTGTCGAAGGTCTTTAGAATTCCAAGTTGGTGATCACGTTTTTGAAAGTATCACCAATGAGCGAAACTTCGCACTTTGGTAAGAAAAGCAAATTGAGTCCGAGGTACGTAGGTTCGTTTGAGATTCTTGAGAGAATTGGGACCTTAGCGTATCATCTTGCCTTGCCGTCAAGATTGGCGCAAGTGTATGACGTCTTTCACATGTCGATGTTAAGGAAGTACGAGCTTGACCCAACCCACGTGCTCAAGTTCTGCGTACAAAGACCATCCCGTTGGTCAAAGTGGTTTGGCAACACCATAGTATAGAAGGAGCGACATGGGAGAGTGAGGAGTCAATGAGAGACTTGTACCCTCACTTTTTTGATCAAGTCTTGTAAGGTTTAAATTTCGATGGCGAAATTTTTATAAGAGGGGAAGAGTTGTGACATCCAGATTTCTCAAACCTGTCTTCTCTTGAATAAATCGGGCATTTCATTAATGTGTCTATAGG
Organism: Eucalyptus coolabah; assembly: GCA_014182585.1. Classification (NCBI taxonomy): domain Eukaryota; kingdom Viridiplantae; phylum Streptophyta; class Magnoliopsida; order Myrtales; family Myrtaceae; genus Eucalyptus; species Eucalyptus coolabah. The sequence goes on along the minus strand of CM024624.1, from coordinate 19,367,958 downwards.
GCTATTCTTAGGACTGATCATTCTTGAGATAACTAGACTATCTAGGAAAGCCATTAAGAAATTTTAAAGCAATAGACTTGAGAACTCGATCAGGAATCAGCGTCTCGACCTTGTCCATCTTCAGAGGCCATTACGGCACAATTAAAAATCGATTTGAAATCAAATATAGACTGGGTCGAGAGAGATGTGTGGCTAATCGTGGATAACACCACTAAATTGGAAAATTCTCACTGTCCAGCCCTAGATTTATTTTCTTATTGTTTTGGTACCCCGTGTCCGTATTTGGATCCTCGAGATTTTCACAACAATTGAGAGTCGCCAATGTGTCGAGTGGATTCAGAGTGGCTTGAAGAAAATCAACCACGAGTCATTTGCACTTGAAAACATCTGAAAGTTACGCGGTAGCTTAGGTTACGCTAAAAACGCGCCAAGTTGAAATTAACTGTGAATTCAAGTCCGATTTTAGAAATTGAAATTTCTATCATGTCACAATAAATTCTAGGAGTGTCAACTTAGTCTCAAAAGATTTTACTAAAACCCGACACTTTTTGGGAAAAAGTTGTCGCTGGGTTTTTTTTGGTAAAGGGTAAATATATATTAACTAAAGAACCAAGTCGTCGCTAGGTTGTTTTTGTGCAGAAAATGCCGAAGATGGTTTTCGATTGCGAAATTGAGAAGCATGATAGACTATTGGATGAGGAAAATTGTCAATTGAGGCGTTGAAGTGCTGATTGATTTTGTAGGGGTCAAATGAGATTAAATCGAGCAAAGATCGGCGTCCAATTGTGAGGGTTTGTGCCAAAATTCGTGTACCCGCACCAAGCCACAACATTTGGACCATTTTGGCTTCTAGAAGAGGGTGTCATGTTGATTCATTGAAGACCAAGTAATTATACATGGCGCAGAATGATTTTGGAAGATATTTGCAAAATATCAAGCTTAAGGGGCCCTCACCTCTCATCACAATCCTCTCTCTCTCTACCCCTTTTTCGAGCGAAACCCCACGCCAACAGCTCGTCTCTCTCTCCATTTTGTTTTCCTTGAAGACCGCCATAGCTTCTCCACTTCTCTGCCTTGTAAACGACGCAGCTCCCACCGAACGAAACTCCATCGCCCACAACTGCCTTTTCCCTCATCCGCTTCGTGCGCCAACACCCAGCAAAGCTGCCATACCCCATCTCCACTAGCGTTGGTCTCCCTTGGTCAAAGCACTCTCGCTCGCTTTGATGTTTGACTGATTAGCACCCACGAAACCTTGAAGCCACGGATTCCAGCATCTTCGTTCGTGCCTTGCCACTAGCCACGAAGACCTACAGCCACACCAACCAGCTGCTTCCTCGTTTGCGTGAATTTCCCTGACGCCATGAAGATAGGAGCTGCTGCTGCGCCAACTCTCAAGCGAAGCAGCACTGTTCGAACTCGAGCGAAGCCACCCCATCTTTAGTTTGGCTCCACGAAGCTGCCCCCTCGTCTTCAGTCTCCAGCAGCAGCAACCCACGTGTTTCTTTCCTCGTTCCAGCCAGATTTCCTGCCACCGTTTGAAGCCAGCGAGATCTGCAAGCTTCGGTCAGCGTAGCAAGCCCAACTTGAACTTCAGTCTTTAAGCCCAGTCGAATTACTTCAGCTGCCCCAGTCCAGTCCACGTGAGTTAATTGGCCAAGCCCAATTTCCAACAAAGCAATTGAAGTCCAGCCTATATCTTGAAGCCCATCTTCAGCAGGCGTTACCCAATTTGGGTCCAGCCCAAAAGCAAGAACAAATCTCAGTTAGGCTGAGATTTGTTGGGCCAAGTCTAAGGTCCGATCCAAGCCCGCCAGTGTCGTTGAAAGCCCAATTTCGACCGACGTCGTGTTGCCATCGTGGTGATTCGGTCTCCGCTTTTACCAAGTGAGTAATCTCACTAATCATTGCTTAGTAGACTAATTATGCTTAAGGGTTTATTAGATTTAGTTAAGTGCAATTAGGTGGTTAGATTAGAATGGATTAGTGATAATTAATTAATTGCATTGCATATTAGCTAGGTGGTTAGTGTACTTAGCTAGAGAATTGCCTATATTATTTATTGAATGCATCTCAGGATTTTTCCCAACCCTTATCGGGCTATTATGCATTACGGGCCTAAATTTGATTTTTAGTAATTATTTATTAATTTTCGAAATTAATTATTTAATTATTTATTTTTCGGAAAATAGACAGGGATAGTTGACGAATAAAATTTTGTGCTGATTGTCGTGGTGCAGTCCATTTATTTATTTGAGCTCTATGTTTTTTAGAATTGAATTAATTGCACGGATTGAGGAATTATTCCTAAAGAAATTGAAATTGAGTGAAATTGAATGATTGATTGGTATACGGCCGAATATGGTTATTCAACATTGTTAATGTCTTAATGAGTAATAAGGTGGAGAGAATCGTGAGATTTAACTGGGAATACTCTTGGCTGAGACCGATTAGATATGAGATATAGATAAGCATGGTTCGATTATTAAGGATATCACTGTGCAAAAACAGCGCCTTAAAGAACGCACGTAGACTATCTGCGATCTATGACTTGTGGCAGGCGTGGTTCGGTGATTAAGGATATCATTGTGCAAAAACGGCATCTTAATTAATGCACACAGATTGTACATTACTTATGTCACTTTGGCGAAAACGACCCTCGAGAGCATTAATGGAGCTCTATGACTAAGGTTACTATTGGAGGTTATACGGTGGGATGTGAATGACTTAGAAGAGGTCTGACTGACATGTAATCGACTAGGTCGATTGATCAAAGATTGATCTGATATTGTGATTTGATTTACTGTTCGATGTGATATATGAAACATTTGTATATAACGTTGAATTGCAAGTTGAAACTGATGCCAAGGTAAGTCTTCGACTCATGCTATGCTTCGGCAACCATGTGGTGTATTGGTTTCCTAATCGAGTCTTAGTGGAGTAAAACTTACCGAGTTGTAGTCTCATCCTAGTTATGGGACAACATTTCAGGCCCGTAGATGAGCCTGAGGAGGAGGAGCCACGAGATGACAATGAGCCAGAAAAAGATGAAGAGCTTGAAGGAAATGAGCTTAGTGAAGATGAGTTAGAAGAGGATCAGGATGATCCCGAATATGACCAGATGAGGATTGAGATCCCGTCCCCTTTTGTGATCAGTCTTTATATGTGAATAGAGTAAACTTAGAAAGTCGTGAATAGTTTGTGAAATACTTTGAGTTATGCTCTGTATAAAAGTATGGTTGTGAATTTTGATATGAAAAATATAGCCTTGCTTTTCTATCCTATCAATTTATTGTCTGGGGATTTATAATTGCTTCCACATGTGCTAAATAAATAAAAGGGTCGGTGATAAATAGTCCTGGGATATTGCATTCTAAAATCGACCAAGTAGAAGGATGTGTACATGCCCAAGGATCGGGGTGTGACATCGAGAAATAGGGAAAATGAAAGCTGCAAGCCAAGAAGAAATAGATGGGATCGGGCAGTTGGCAATGTGTGAATAAGAAAGAGAGGAGAGAGAGTATGGCGTCGGCAAGGAGAGAGGATAAGCATGACTCAAAAAGTCAAAGAAATGGAAAAGGTGAGTGGAAAAGGTAGAGGGTTGTCGATTTGGGGGGGGGAATTCATGCGAGTGAGAGGGGGAGAGAGAGAGAGAGAGAGAAAAAAAAAAAAAGAAAAAGGAAAGGGATGTGTGGCCGAAGGGAAGGGGAAGAAAGAAAATTAAAGGAAAATTAAAAGAAATTTATATAACCCAAAATTCTTGGTCCCACTTGCTCTTGTTTAATCCAATTTGGTCTCCAAAAATCCCCATGCTAAATTGCTTGATCCTCACTTGTTTTCTTGCACCAAATTTCCTCCAAACAACAAGTCTTGGGCAACAAAAAGGCTATTTCTCTCAATTTCGAATTCTAATTCATTTTTATCGGAATCCGATTTCTAAACAAACCTCTCCGATTGAGGTTCAAATTTGATGAAGAAAAAGCCCACACAACTTTCTTTTGCCAAGTAGCTCACACAAGGGGCCAAAATCCTTTCAATTTGGCCAATCTAAATTTCCGTTCGTTTTCCGAATCGTCCAAATCAATTTTCCGTAAGAATCCCGAACTCACCGAGAATTCTTCAAAGGACAAGTCAACATTCCTAAAATGACCTGTGACATGACAGAACTTTTAATTTCTGAAATCAGATTTAAATTCGTGGTTAATTTCAATCAGATGCGATTTTAGCATGATCTAAGTTACTTAGTAGCTTTTAGAAATTTTTAATGCAAATAACCTGTGGTCAATTTTCTTCAAGCCACAATGAACATTTTCGACACATTGGCAACTCTCGGTTGATGTGAAAATCTCGAATATTCAAATACAAACATAGGGTACCAAAAGGATAGAAAAATCAATCTAGTGCCGATCGATGAGAATTTTGCAATTTAGTGGAATCACCCACGTTTAACCACATATCTCAGTTAAACCAACCTATTTCTGATTTCTAATAGATCTTTACTGTGCTATAATGATCTCGGTAGATGAGTACGGTCAAGCAGTTGATTCCTAGTCGAATCCTCAAGTCTATTGCCTTAAAATCTCTTAATGACTTCCCCAAATAGTTTAGTTACCTCAAGAGTGATTAGCTCTAAGAATAACACTAGAAGAGCATCGATGAAAGGCCCGATTTATTTAATTGAAAACGGGATTGAAAATCCAAGATGTTACATTTCTTATCCCATGTTGTTTGTTGTAAAGGGTGTAATGTTTCGCTTCCACATGTGTATTAAAACGAATTGGGTTGGCAACAAGACCTGGGAACATTGCATTCGTATTGACCATTGAGGGATGGGTGCATGCTCAATGTTTGGGGTGTGACAATTTCTCCTATCAAAATAGGTCTAAGAGTCATCAAATTTTCAAACAACATAGCAAACATAATAACAAACAAGTTTCATTAGGGGATCAAGTGTAGAATTCTTGTAGAAAAAATAGAGCAAAAATGTCAAAAGTCTGTCCAAACAAAGGTTAGAACGGGGTCCAAATTTGATCTCATGTGCAAATTCTGGCTTAGGTTTGAAAAAAAATGGAAAGCACCCCTAACAATGAGCGATTGACATGAAATCAGTGGCATTTGAACCTCTGGGTGTGCTTTACGACTTCCTAGATGGGCTCAAGTCTAAAGTAGGTCAATTAGATGCCCTAAGATTGAGATCTCTAAAAGTATGCATGTTAGTAACTTGCTTAGAATAGAATTTAGCCAATGTAGGTATTTAGTCCCTTCTCGGTGCTGTAATTAGACCTTGTCCCGTCGGAACCAACTTTTAGCATCAAGCTAAATTCATATACTAAAAATAAGGCCTTTTGACGTCAGAATTATGATGCAGAAGATCCTCATGAAGGTGAGTGCAAAACATACTACCAGAATAAGCGATATCTTACCATTCTAAAATCTCTAATGCCAAAGAGGAGTATTGAAGAGAAAGAGAAAGAGAATTAGCTTTGCATGGGTCATAACACAAACACGATTTTATTGCAGAAGGCTCGTTGTTCTCTTCTCTTTATACAACTGATGCCTTACATGCGCAATAAGAAAGAAAATACAAACGAGCTTTTACCACTCGAGAATCAAACATTATACATCTGACACTAATAAAGCAAAACACTCTAGCAGCAGATTCATTGACAGATCAGAATGTTAAAAACAATAAATAAACCAACAAACCAATTCTAATAGTCAAACAAAAAAAAAAAAAAAACAGTCGATCAAGCCAAGTCAAAAAACACATCAAACTAAGTTTAAAATCATTTGGATGAGGAAGGTATATTGGTGGAGAAAGATGGCTCTGCGAGGACTATAGCATTCAACATGTGCAGCTTATATTCGATTCTGATTAAATAATGAAAAAGCCTTCATGAGTTCTTTCATTCTCCTTTGTAGATCTTCAAAGTACTCCTCCAATGTTTCTTGTATGGCTTGCATCTCCCCACTCATCTTTTCCAGTGCATCTGCTTCTGGTGTTCTCTTTTGATCCTTTTTTTCCCTTTATTTGCACCCTTGTGAATGAAGAGCTTTTCATCAGACACTACCCAAAGCATATTTTATCAACAGTTAAACTCGTAATTATTTCTCAATACCTTCAACGATACAGCAAAGAGGTAAATTCTGTAGTAAAGGATGAGACAGATTTTGAGGTTGAACAATGCACTTTTGAAGAATGCATATTATTCACGTAACATTATGATCTATTAAATATGCATTTGCATGCCGTGAAGAAGCTCAACCTAGGAAAGCTTGCTATAAACTCCATGTCAAAAGAGCGACCAAAAGCAGCAAAGAGAACAACAAAAAAAAGCTTTATTTATATTTTTTAAAGTAACTACCTAGGGACCGCCATCGGGCCCAGTGACCCTCCCTTCCCGTGGGGAAATGATGAAGAAAAATAAATGCTCAAGCATATAATAAACAGTGTCTATAGAGCATGAAAGAAACATTTGCTCTTTTGACTAGGCCGATCATATATAATGCACCAGAGTCATGATAAACTCGGAAGCATATTAATTGCAAAACCTGAAATAATCATTCTACTAATTTATCAAAATCGAAGAAACTAATGTGTCGTTACAGTTAATGGGGAAGGCCAAAATTGCCTAGATATCTTGAAGTCCGCTAAAACTCCACCTTATAGGAACCTAATCATGGATAAACAGGGACCATCTTTCTTATTAAGAAAAAAGATGCACCAAAAGGACATACATCTTCTTCCTTCTAAGGATAGAGCTCTTCACCAGATACTACCTAAAACATATTCTACTAAAAGCAAACTCAAAATTATTTTTAAATACCTAGAATTGGGACCTCAAAACCATTATCGGGGAGAGGTGAATATTGTAGCTAAGGATCAGACAGATTTTGAGGTTTAAATGTACTTTTGAAGTACGAATATTATCCATCTGACATAATGATCTATCAAATATGCATTTGCATACTGCGAAGAGGCTCAACCTAGGACAGTTTGCAATAACCTCCTTGTCCATTCTTCTGACCAATGAATCGACTGGCAAGTATGTTGAAAGAGCAAACAAAAGCAGCAAAGACAAACAACCGAAGAACTTTACAGACATTTGAAAGTAACTACCTGACCAGCATTACAACAGTGCAACACGTTTATAACAAACTCCCAGAATAGTGGACCAACAAACGAAGATAATGTAGATGAAAACACCAACTTTTTAGTACGACAGCAGAAACTAGAATCTCATCTCATGCAAGTTGCTGTAGTGTCTAGTTGACACCTACTTTATGTCATATCACCATGACAAAAATGTGTGTGAAATTTTATGGATAGCTGTTAACTGTTTCAAAAATTCAAGTGGTTAGATGACGGAGTAATCTAATATATAATTATTATTTAAATATTCTAATCGTGTCACGCACAATTTGCTTGTACTTAGAGCTTACTGAATCGTGGAAATTCCATAGTGACTTATGGAATTGGTGGATGATGTGAATTCAGAATATTGCCAAAAAGACAGGAATTTCCTCATGTGCAGTAGGCAACTCAAAATCACAATCTCTTACTCTGCATTTTTCCAAGCTGAATGCGAACAGTGTATCTCTTCGTCGACATCGAAGCAGCAGTGGAATCTTTATACGGTGGTAGGCCGGTAGACAAAGAGGATATTAGCGATTGTAGGAGAGAAGTCGAATGTTGTGATGGTGCAGGCTTGAAGCGAAACCCTTCTCATAGAATCATGGATGGAGCAGCGAGCGAAGAAGAGTGGGGGCCGTTCTGCTGAACAGAAAGTGTCCTAAAGTCCCGAGCATCCTTTTTCGCTGGCAATTGTTCCCATCAACTAAATATCTTTCATTAAAAGTCCATCTTTGGCTCTTATTAGATTCGAATTCAGTGGAAATTCGAAAAACAATATGGAAACGTGACGAGGATCTATGCTAACTAAATCTACGAATTGCATACATACAATTTTTGGAGACTCATAATTGACATATCTTTCTTGATCGAAATAAATTGATAAATTGAAAATTACATATTGTTCATGATTGCACCCACCACCCCCTCCCCGGCGGGAAGGGGGCATTACGATGATTCAACATGGCCTATATAGCCTATTACCCAACATAAGCGCTTCTAGTTACGATGATTCAACATGGCCTATATAGCCTATTACCCAACATAAGCGCTTCTAGTTACGATGATTCAACATGGCCTATATAGCCTATTACCCAACATAAGCGCTTCTAGGCTGTTAATATTCAACTTGAAATCAAAACCGCAATGTCCTTGATTTTCGACTCTGTGATCATGCTTACCTTCATCTCATCTATAAATGGTCATAACTCTGCAGTTATCAGTGGCTTAACTTCAAGCTCCGTGACTGCTTTCCACGATCGCATGTTAATTATTTCTGCAAAATGTCGATATCTCCTCAATCGACATGGCTTTCAGTCTTGCCTTTAGCATTTAGTTAAATTTACTATGTATTAATCATTGACCAATCACCATTGTGTATTGACAACAATATTCAATCATGGCTGTTCATACTCATCGGCAAACTCCTTAACTTCTAATACCTTGGCGATAACAATTACATGTATATCAGCAGTCATGTTGATCATTAATACTTTGTATCCACCAATAAGCTTTCTCCTTATGATCTCTTGTCAACATTTAAATTAACTTACATCGACCTCTTTGTTAGAAGGACTTGGTTGTTTTTAATGTCGACCCCTGTAGTCCAAAATACCCTTTTGCCGCAATATACATATGTGTATATATATATATATATATATATATATATATATATATATATATTCATACAAACTAGGATAACGAGACCCATGTGAGTCATGTGTTAGCTATATGTCCTAAAGCAACTATGTAATAGTTGCATGTTAGGATTTAAGTTGTGTTATTTATGTAATGATAAAGAAATATTCATTAACCGATCCATTTATATGAATGAGTCCATAAGATCAATTGCAACTGTGACATCCTGAAATTTCAAGTTCTGATTTCAATCGGATAAGTTTGACATTTCATCGACGTGACTATAGTACTTTTCTCTGAGATTGCCACTTATGAGATAACTGACCTATTAGGTGAAGCCGCTAAGGGATTATAATGCAATAAACTTGAGAATTCAACCAGGAATCGACTACTTGACCGTACTGGTCTATAAGGGTCATTACGGCACAATTTGAAATTGATTAGAAACCAGAGATAGGTTGACTCGACTGAGATGTGTAGTTAGACGTGGGTGATTCCACTAAATTGCAAAATTCTCGTCGATCAGCACTAAACTGATTTTCTATCGTTTTGGGTACCCTGTGTCCGTACATGAAATCTCAAGATTTTCACGACCACCAAGAGTTGCCAATGTGTCGAAGAGGTACGTGTAGCTAAAAAAAAAATCGACCATGGGTCAATTGAACAAAAAATTCTTAAAAACTATATGATAGGCAAGGTCACACTAAAAGAGTGTCTGTTTGAAATTAATCGCAAATTTGAATTCAATTTCAGAAATTGAAAGTCTTGTTCTAGGAACATTGACTCACCTTTTGAGGAATTTTCGGCGAGTTTGGGAATTTTACGAAAATCGTTTTGGATGTTTTGGAAAACGAACAGAAATTTGGATTGGCCAATTTAAAGGGATTTTTGGCATCTGGTATGAGTAAATAGATGAAAGGAAACTTCGTGGGCTTTTTCCGCATCAAATCAGACCTTAACCGGAGAAGTTTGTTAAAAAATCGGATTCCAAGAAAAATAAAATAGAATTCGGAATTGAAAGAAATTCATAGGTTGGAGAGACCGTCTTGTTTTGGTCTTCAAGTGGACTTCGAATTATGCAAAATGGTGAAGCAATTGGCCCTAGGATGACCAATTGATAAGTTGTTTTGAAGTTGAGCTGAAATTTGGATTAATAGAACTTTGTTTTAAAATTTTCATTTAATCTCAAATCCCCCTTGGTCCCTCTCTCTCTCTCTCTCTCAGTTCATTGTCCCACTAACAGTCCTTCTATAGGTCTTCAATTTCATTTTCCCTTTGACTAAGTCCCCTCTTATCCAACCAATACACCCTTCTCTCTCCCTGACTCAGCTGGCGTCAATGACTCTCCCTCCCCTTTTTGTTTCTTTCGTTGGGTTCCCTTTCCCTCCGCCTGTACATGTTTCTGCCCCACCGACGCTCCACCTTACTCCATTTCCTCTTCACATGCTGCTCCACCAAATCAACGAAACCAGCGTGCCCCCTTCCTTCTGCCAGCAACGCCGATGCCCTTTTGTTTTGTTTTGTTCCTGCTGCCTCGGTCAAACCAGCGAAATTTAAGCTGCTGCTTCAGCTATTTCGTTGACCCAGCAGCGACGCCACACCTCCGTTTCTTCCTTTATCGGCGAGTCCATCGAAGCCAGCCGGCATCTCCACTGATTCCACCGTCGAATAGCCACCGTTCGGCCACAGATCAGCCGCGCCAAAGACGCTGCAGCCCGTTGTTCCGTCTTCATCGTTTCAGCCACCAAAGTTTTGCCTTCTCAGCCAGCAAGCAGGAGCTAAAGATCAGCTCGGGTTTTGGACTTCGAGAGGATTTTTTGAGCCTTTCCTAGCCCCACTTGGTGGTCTCACTTTGGAAGTTGTCATTCATCGCTGCAACCCCGTTGTTTTGATCCAAGTGGATCATTTATCGAGTGAGTTTAACTCACTAATCCTCGCTTAGTAGGTTAATTATGCTTAGGGGTTGATTAGTTTAGGCTAAGATGGATTAGGTGGTCATATTAGATTAGATTAATGAATTTAATTAATTGCCAATGCATGTTAGGTGGATAGTTAGTGCAATTAGAGCCTAGACAAGCTCTAGTATTTAATTAGAGTGGTTCGGAAATTTTCTGGGCTCATTTCGGCTTCCAATTAGGCTTTATTGGACCTAAGTTAACATCTATGCTATTTATTGCATTTATTTAATAATTTCCGTAAATAATTAATTAATTAATTAATTTTCGGAAATTAGACTGGGATAGCCGATGACCGAAATCTCGTGCTGATTGCTATGGTGCTATCTATTTATTTATTTGAGTACCGGATTGTGAAAATTGAGTGTGATTGGTGAATGTGGGGAAATATCCCTCAATTGGAGAATGTTGGTATTTGAGTGGGAAATAACCATGAAAGGTTATGAGTGGACCTAGAAAGCCGTCGAAGTATGACCATGCTAGTTAGGCCGAGATTCACCATCGAATTGGAATCGGTCGTGCCCAATCGGGCGGTAATTTGCTACCTGTTAGAGGTCATGTCCAATCGGTCCATAATTTGCCACCTATTAGAGGTCTTGCCCAATCGGTTCGTGATCTGCCACCTAATAAAAGTTGTGCCCACTGGGCTATGATTACCACCTAAAGATAGGTTGTGTCCTTTGGACTGTGATTCACAGCCAAGAGTTTGGTAGACTATGCTTGTTGAGCCGTGAGTAAGAATTGAGATTGAATAATTGCGATAAATGGGGAGTGGTCTTGATGACATGTAATTGACTGAGTCGATTGATTGATAAGTCGATCTGTTTGATTAGATTATGTGATAGTCAGTATTTATAAATTGAACTAACTTACAGGAAGGAACTAAGGCCAAGGTAAGTCCTCTGATGCCTGATTGTGCTTAGGCAGCCCTTGAGGCATATTTTCTTCCTAATCGGGTCTTAGGGAGTTGAACTTCCCGAGACGTTGTCTCACCCTATTGTGGGATAACATTTCAGGTCCTTAGATGGGGATCATGGAGAGCATGAAGTCCCGGAGTTGTAAAAGGTGGAAGAATCGAAGCAATGAATGTGTCGACTTGTGGGTCTTAGGATAGTTCCTTTTGACGAGCTGACAATTTTTGTAACTAGCCTGGTCTTGTGTATAAACCTGTTTGTTTATAAAAGACTTGCTTTGGTTTGAAAATTTGGCCCTACTTTCATATCCCGTTGTTTTATTGTATGGAGATTTTATATCCACTTTCACGTGTATTTAAATGGAAAGTCGGCAATGCGTCATGAGACATTACTATTTAATCAATTGTTGAGGGATGGGGATGGGCATGTGCTCGGAGGATTAGTGCGTGACAGCAACTGAATTTATTATATGTGATAGGTTTATAGTTATACGGAATCTTTAAAAAGTTCCGGTCGATGGATCATTAAGAGGATATTGATGATCTTATTGAGGCCGGTTTGTTCTTAAGCTTCATCATTGAGTTTTGGATGCCTCGGGAGATGATGAATCACAAATTATTGGATATTGTGATACTCGAGCTAGAACACAAGTGCTTGTCTCAAACAAATTCACTGAATGTGACATGCATAGAACGATTAGTAGCATGGAAGCTTTTAGAGGGGTCAATGACTAATTTTTCGTGCTTTGGTCATGTGTAAAATCCTTAGACCTAAGGCACGATGTTGACTTGTATGTTAGATGGCAGTGTTCACCAGTGCACATATTGATATTTCATTGAGTTGTCTCCGTACTTGACGATCATACTTTGTCCACATATAAAGGAACATGCATGCACAATATGAAATCTATCTTCTTGTTAGACATATATATATATATATGTGTGTGTGTGTGTGTGTGTGTGTGTGTGTGTGTGTGTGTGTGTGTGATATAGAAATTTGACATCCTATGTGATCAAATTGTGACATTGTATTGAATTCTTCAACTTGCGTTATAACGAGAATGAGTGGTTCATATCTTGTAGAATATATGTCAGTTAGATTTGGACATATAATCGAATTAGTGGCTTGACAAACAATTCCATGGCCTTTGTTTGATTGAGATATAGTGAGACAGAAGGATTAAATTACAAGGTCACCAAAGCTCACAGGTTCATTATGTTTTTGAAATATTCACACTATCTGGATAGCCATTGTTAGCTATATGCCCTAAAGCAATCATATAATGGTTACATATAAGGGACTATTTAATGGCAAAGAAATATTCATTCATCGTCCCATGAATGAGTCCGTAAGATCAATTAGGACTAAACCTATTATTAAGGGGTTAAGAACTTATGTGATAAGTTTACAGTTTTATTGAATCTTTAAACAATTCTTGATCGCGATGGATCATTGAGAGGATATTAATGATCCTATAGAGACCGGTGCATTCGAAGTTTCACCATTCAGTATTAGATACTTAGGGAGATGATAAGTCACAAGTCATTGGGTATTGTGATATCCAAGTTAGAATACAAGAGCTTGTCTTGAACAAGTTCACTAAAGGTGATATAAATAGAATGATTGGCAATATTGAAGCTTTTAGCGGGGTCGATGACTAATCACTCATGTTTTGATCTTGTGTAAGATTCTTAGATTTGAGGCATGATGCTGACTTTTATGTTGGATGGTTGTGGTTCACGAGTGTGCATTTGATGATTCATCAAACCGTCTCTATAATTGATGGTCATAGTTTGTCCACATACAAAGGCATATACGTGTGCAATATGGAATTTGTCTTCTTGTTATATATAGATATACAAGATTGATGTTCTATGTGATCTAATTGTGATATTGTATTGAAATCCTCAATCAAGATTGTAATCGAGAATGAATGGTTCATGTTTCATAGAATACATGTCAATTAAATTAGGCGTATGACTGAACCGGTGGCTTGACCAACAATTCTATAGCCTTTGTTCGATCGGCACATGGTGAGACAAAAGGATCAAATAACACTATCACCAAAGTTGAAAGGTTCATAGTGTTCTTGAAATATTTCACACTGTTTGCATAGCTATGATATATTGCTAGATGACATTCATGATTTGTAGGAATTGGAGTATGATCGAGATAATCAGTTCTCTTGATTGACCTAATGTGTTAGTACAGATCCTACTACCAGCTCGGTGATTAACCTAGGGATGTTAGATACCATAACCAATTAGAATGACATTGACCGAGATAGACAATGTTGCAAATGTGTTTGTAGTTGAGCCAAACAGATCTAGTCGGGCTAAAAATAAAAGATCTAAATGGGGCTTCAAACTTAACAAAGTTTGAAGTACGTTTCAAACTTTATGACTGAATCAAAGATTGGAAGCGCATTCAAATTCAATGACTAAATTAATAATCTAAAGTGAGTTCATAATTAATAGCTACATTACTGATCTGAAGTGAGTTCATAATCAATAGCATCATTAATGGTTTGAAGTGATTCTAGAATCAATGGCAAAATTAATGATCTGAAACGATTTTATACTTAACAGCTAAATTAAAGATTTGAAACAATTTCAGATTTAACATTAACATTGATGATCTATAATGGTTTCAAACTTAACAACTAAATTCAAGATCTAAAATGGTATCAAATTTAGTGGTAACATTGATGATCTGAAATGGTTTCAAACTTATGATTAAATTGAAGATATGAAATGGTTTCAGATTTAATAGTCACATTAATGATTTGAAACAATTTTAAAATCAATAAGCAGTTTAATGATACGAAACGATTTCATATTCAAATAATCAATTAATATTTTGAAATGATTTTAGATGTAATGGTCAAATCAAATATTTATAACGGTTGCAAAGTTAATGCCAAGAATAAAGACTTGTAACGATTACAAATTAATGCTTGAAATAATGCTCTTTGACGATTACAGAGTTAATACTTGAATTAGTGTTTCACATTGTATCAGAACTTATATCCCTTAGATGTTCGGTTGAATTAATTATCTGAAACAATTTTAGAGTTAATGATCCGATTTAAATGTGATTTTGATTGGTTATAAAAGATAATTGAGAGAGCAAATCACGGCATGATCGACAATTAGCAATTGAGGGTATTGATGGTGATCAATCAAGTCATTCACATATGAGTGCAATTGTTAGAACAATTATTCTTATGAGATCTCTTAATTTCTCTTTTTTGTTCAACATAAGGTTGGTAGTGCGTCTAAGCTAGAGGCTCGATGTTTGTGAGACTATGTCACGCCCCGAACCTTGAGCGCGTGCACATTCCTTGGTGGTTAATAAAAATATGACGTCCTAGGATGCATCGCTAATCCAAACGATTATGCACATGCAGAAGCGTATAAAAATCCCCAAACAACACTCAACATGGGATAGAAAAGCAGGACAACAAAATTCACAAACCGTTTTTATAAACAACCAAGGTCAACCCACAAAGTTATATACATAAAAGTCGAAGTCTCAAAAAGAAGTCCTTAGTCGACTCTACCCCGGACCCTATCTACTTGGGTTACGAGTCCACCATGACACCACCAGGTGGGTCAACTATCCTTTCACCCGCAGCGGCATTGACTGCAACAACGGGGATGTCGAAATCATATAGGGGACCTTCCCAAACCCCATTAGGCCCATGATGGAACTACGCCTAAATCGATGGAGTACCCACTACAGCAGGCCCTCATCGACCCGGATAGTGGTCATGATGAGCTCATGGACCAGGGGCTCTCGGGGACATGGACATCAATACTTTGCTTGATAAACTCCCGTGACTGTCCAAAACGTACCGGCCTTGCCTCCATCTATGAATTTAAAAAGATAAAACCCATGATGGGGTGAGACAATGTCTCAGTGAGTTCACGCCCTAAAAATACGCCTAGGGGCGGCCTAACCACACAACTACAAAGACTCACCTCGTCTCAGTTCCTCTTTGCATGTTAGTACGGTTCATATAACAGACATAAGCAGTAAACAAACTCAATCAATTGGAATGTCTTAACTTCTATCTCAACAAACACAAGGATCCCGATTATAAGGCTTAATCGTTATGACACATCCCGTAACGTGCCATACAATTTTGTCCCATAATCAGGCACATCAATTTCACTCATTCATGCGTCCCAATTGATTACGACCCAACAGCCACGGCCAACTCAACAATCAACAGTCTTCCGGCATAACTGGGCGTCGTCTCACACCATCGAGCATGGCAACATCTACCTTTGTACAGCATTCCAGTAGGGAGCACCAATCTAGCCTCCACTACGACTGGCATCCATTGACTTGGGGCATCCCATATAGGGGCATCGTCCGGCTTAATAGCTCGTGATGGATTCTCATAGCCATCACACTATTTTTCAATCCCAGCTAAGGACACCATACATTGCACTCAAATGTCTCAATTAAAACCCGGTCTATTTCTTCATATTAAAAACACTCGGTGAAATAATCGTGTGTGGTACACGGTCGATTGAACCAAAAAAATTGATATCATTCTTTTTAAAATCCCACTATTTGATATAGTATCTAAAAACATTTTCGATGTTAAAACCCGACATCAGATATTTTTTAGTTAAATACCAAAATTTCAGAATTTTGAAATAATAACTGAAAATCTATAATCATCACTCTATTGCTCAAATTATCATTTAATAGCATAAAGGCGATCATGCCACGACAATCAGCATCAAATTTCAGCCACCGACTATCCCAATATAATTTCCGGAAAATATTAAATAATTACAAAAATTAAAAAAATAATTAAATAAATGAAAATTAAATCAATAAATACATAGGCCTAAAACACTAATTTAACCACCTAAACGGGCCTAGAAAAATAATGCACCTATCTACATAAATCAAGCAACCTAATTAACCCTTAACTAGTCTAATATAACCACTTAGTTAGCCTAATTAAACAACTAAATCACTAATTACAACTAACTAACCACCTAAATGATACTTAAGCTAATCTAATTACCTAATAAGCATAATTAACCTCATAAGTAAGGTTTAGCAAGTAAACTCACCGGATTAGCAAGCCGGTGAGTTCACAACGACAGCGGCGTGATGGCCAGTGACACTCGGGTCTATGGCAACGCCAAAGGAGGTTTAAATGGGCCCAAAAAAGGCCCACGAAGCCTCACTTGTTAAGTTGGCCTTCGGTTCGTGGCTGAACCAAAGGGGCTGGTTGGGGGCTTAGCTAGCGTAGAAAAGGGCACGGTGTTGCTAGGCGGCGACGGCAAGGGCTCGGGGACGGCCACAACGACTTCTAGGTGGCTAGAGGTAGTTTGACAGATCGCGAAGTGGACGGACGGAGGCCTCGGGATGGCTGGGAACGCGTGGAACGGCAAGCGAGAGAGATAAGCACTTGGGCGACCGGCAAGCTCGGGCGGGCGGTCGGCATGCGGCAGCTTGGAGGCTTGGCTGGCTGGCTTCCTTTAGTTCTTTGGCTCTCAAACATAGCAACAATGGTCAAAGGGAAGGCAAGGAAGAAGAAGACGAGGGGCTGTAGCTGGTAGAGGAAACAACAAGCCACAAAAGTCTTCCTAAATATCCTAAACACTTTAGTTCAAGGCCCCACCACCGTTAGCCCTATCCCTTGCCCAATTTCCCTCACCAATCTTCTCCAACAAGCGTCCCAAGGTGCTGAAATGTTGCACACCCCTTTCGCCTACGAATTTCCAACATTTCCCTTCAATTCCAATTCAAATCCTTTCCAATTAGACTCAAATTAATTGGTCAAATGCCAAGGAGGATGTCCGCACTCAAATCCTCAATTTTCCTCATCAATTGAACCAACTTGAACCCTAAAAATACACCCAAAGACAGTCCTCCAAATTTCCCGATCCAAAATAGCCCAACTTTGATTTTTTTGCCGAAAATCATGATTTGCCGAAAATTCTTGAAGGGTGAGTCAACGTTCATAAAATAAATCATGACATGCCAAAACTTTCAGTTTTTGAAATTGGGTTTAATTTCGCAATTAATTTCAACAGGACACAATTTTAGCGTGACCTAACTTACTGGTAGCATTTAGGAATTTTTAGTGTATTTGACCTGCGATCAATTATTTTTGAACCACATTGTACATCTTTGACTCATTGGCGACTCTCATTTGTCGTGAAAATCTGAGGTTTCAAATACGAGCATAGGGTACAAAAACGATAGAAAAATCAATCTAGTGCCATTTGACGAGAATTTTGCAATCAAGTGGAATCACCCACACTTTAATCACATACTTCGTTGAATCGACCTATCTTTGGTCTCGATCGATTTTGACGGTGCTGTATTGACCCTTGTAGATTAGCATGGTCAAGTAGTCGATTTCTAGTCGAATTCTCAAGTTTATTGCAATTAGATTCCTTAACTGCTTCACCTAATAGGCTAGTTATCCCGTGAGTGATTGGCATGGGGAAAAGAACTATAGGCACATCGATGAGAAGCCCAACTCATCCAATTGAAAACAAAATAAAAAAATCAAGATGTCACATATTAGATCTGAAGAACATTAGAACCTATTTTACAAAGACGTCAGATGTTCTAGATCTTAAGAACGTTAGAATCAACACTGTGAGGACATTAGACATTCGTGGTCAGAATCTAAAGAACGTTAGAACCAAAATTAAAGAGCAAGGACCAAGGGTAATGTGATTACCCTACTTCTTATTTCTACGTGCTCTTATTAAAATGCATGAACAATGCTTTGGAAATATGTGTATGAACGTTTTCACTTCTAGTACGAATCAAACTTTGATTCAAATTTACCTATGCATGTATTTTTGTTTTTGTTTTTTGTTTTTGTTTTGCTTTTTTTTTGGTAAAGGTAAGAGATGTATTAACTATTGCAAAACTCTATACAACTGTACAGTAAGGGGAGCCTCGACACCAACTTGCACTCAGAGAGAGAAACGCAATGAGTGGAGGGGTGCCGGGGGGGATGCACGTATTTTTGTTTGTTGCAACAAACACCAATAACCATGACATATTGCTAAATGTCATTCATGGTTTGTAGAAACTAAAGATTGATCGAGACAATCTGTTCTCTTGGTTGTGCTAATGGGTTAGTACAAGTATTACGGCCAACTCACTAGTGAACCTAGAGATGTCACACATTGTCACGCCCTAAACCTTTTCCCACACCTTAGGAACACAATATCTATGAAGGTTAATTATGCAACATCCAAGGAGATGTCATTGTCCCATTAATTTTGTCTTTTTGAAAGCATACACCATCAACACCTAATCAATGAACCACAAAGGATAGCTGGGAAAACACGCACGCAATTATGCAACTTAGATGTACTACTTCATTAGATCGAATTATTTAACTTACAAGCCCGTTTATTAGGCCAATCCAATACACATCCAAAAAGGATAAGAAGGGGGTTAGCCTTAGCACCTCTACAAGGGTGACTATCAAAAATGGTTCCCATCAAGAGGTTGCGTCCTCGTGACTCAGGTTTAGGATTGTAATCTAGGTTGGAGTCAAGGTCATCCATGGCTCTATCAAGAGTGTTCGCCACTGAACCATCAAGACCACCAGGTGGATTGTCGAAATCATGGAGGGGCCTGAAGACCTCCTGATCGAGCCATGTGAACAATGCCTCATACAAATGGGGTACCATATACCCTAAGCCCTTGTCAACTCACATTGTCATAGGGTGCCTCTCATACACAATGTTAGCTCCCACATCCTCTATATAGAGGATCACCACCTCCATTTGCACTGGCATAACTTAATAGGTTAAGGGCTGACTCATATTTATGGACCTAAAAAAGGTGAAACAATAACAAATGAGTTGAAAATTCAATAAGAAAATCACCTAAACCTCATGTAGGCGGATGCCTCATTTTGGAAACCTACAAACTCGACGTCCACTTGTCAATGGTAAAGGCAAATCAATAGCAAAGGCTTTGCTTTACCTTGACTACGAACATGAAGGAAAGTCTTCAACTACCTAAATATCCACTCTATCAAGAACCTATGAAATATCTCATACTCATAAAAATTCTAAACAAGTGTAATAACTTCAACAACGTCCATACGCTTCTTGATGCCCTAAATAATGACATAAAGATTCACACGTGCCTCATATAATGCAATTAATAGTCTAAAAATCACCATGTGTCACATATTATTTTCTGGAATATTATGATTGCCTTCGAGTCTCAAATAATGTTTTATAAAATGTCCACATACCTCTCACATCACAATTAACAGCAATTATATCATGCATGTACCCTCAAGTCACTAATAATGACAAATAAATTATGCACATGTCTCTCACACCTCGAATAATGTCATACCAAATATGCACGTGACATATAACCACTTCAAAATTATGCATGTAGCACACAATGCCTAGCATATGCTTTTTGCCTCAAGAATCACATAATACCCTATAATAATATGCTATCTCAAGTCCATTTATTATACACACATAGCTGAAACCCCACGGCTCTTTCGGAAACCTTTGGGGCATTGTCCCACCTTATTGGACACAGCATCTAAAATCCATTAGATATCATTCTGATGAACACTCCCATGAACGGCATCTGAAATCCATTAGGCATCGTCTCGAAATCCATCAGTAATGGACTCCTCGTATGACCACATGAATTAAGGACACAATTGGTTCTTATCTTCCTTTTTAGTCCAATGTACAAATGCCTCAAGGGCGTGCCAAGCAAAGTGTGTCTCATGGCCTATCGAAATTAGATCAATAATACACGCCAAACAAGAAGTAAGAATCTATGGTTTGACCAGTGATGATTGAACACCAGCCTAAGTCCAATTCAATTCAGAAACAACACGTCTCAATATAACCAAACCAAGAGAAAAGCTCGGCCTAGTGCACTTGAACACACGTATAAGAATCATCACAAATCTCATTTCGAAGGTTTGTGGTGTTCTCAAGCATTGGCCATGGACTATAGACATGTATATATAAAGACCGCTTCAAAAAAGCACATATTAAACCTTACCATTAATTTTAATTAACATCACAAAGAATAAGCACATCCAATGATAACAATGATTCCAAATAACTCAACCTAGACAACAACAATAACCTAACCGCATATTAGAACAATGATTTTTGAAACCAAGTACAAACATAGACATAAACAAGGTGTTTCCACTAACAACAACAAATCATGCAACCTTGACAATAACATAACCTTTCTTTTCCTACCTCAAACTCAAACTCATAACCCAAGCAAACTCATAAGCAAACCATAAAAATTTGGTCACACCCCGAACCTCGAGCACGCGCACATCCCTCGGTGGTCAATCAAATTGTGACATTCCCTAGTGGCGTCACCGACCGATTCATTTTATTGCACATGTGGAAGCGAACCAATAACTTGAGACAACAAATAACATGGGATAGAAAACTGGACAACCAATTAACACAAAACCTATTTTATAAACAAATTGGGTTCATATACAAAAAGGTTCAAACCCTACGAGTATATATACAAGTCTAGATCAAAAAGGGGCTACGGAGCCACCTAAACTCTGGAATCTCTAGTCTCAGGCTCCGAGTCCTCCACAACACCATCAGGAGTATTGACATCCAAAGAGTGCCCTATTTTTCACTCCCTGGTCTCGACAGGAGGCCCGTCTAAACCACCCAAAGGACCCTTCCGACTCCTTTCGGGCTTGTGAAGGTACCACGCTTTGAAACGATGAGGTACCAAGTAGGGTAGGCCCTGATTGACCCACACGGTGGATTGAACTAGCTCACGGGTCAGGTTGGTCCTGGAAATAGGGAAATAGGAGCACTGAAAGTCTACCTCCCTTGGAACCCCATAATGTACATGTGGTGCCTCCATCTAAGGACCTAAAAATGTTAAACTACAATGGCGTGAGACGATATCTCAGTGAGTCTACACCCTAAACCCCAGTTAGGGAAATAATACACCTAGAGGCAGCCTATACACCGATCATATAAGACATACCTATCCTCAACACCTCCTTGCATGTCAATACATTACATATAACATATGCACACAGTGAATTCACTCAGTAATTGGAACACTTTAATTCATATTTCAATCAATCACAGTTATAAGGCCAAATCGTTATGGCACTTCCCATTCCGTGTCACACAATTTTGTCCTATAATTAGGCGCGGTATTTCACTCACTCAAGCGTTCCAATTAATTACGGCACAATGGCACGACCAACTCAATAGCCGGTGGTCATCCAGCATAACCGGGTGTCGTCTCACCCTAACGAGCACGGCAACGTCTACATCTAGACAGCATTCCACATAGGAGCATCGGTCCAGCCTCCACTGCGACCGGCATTCGTTGTCAAGGGCATTCCACATTGGAGCATCGCCCACCTGACTTTCATCGGGTGACAGGTTCCCATAGCTATCACACGCACATCCAATCTCGGCCAAGAACACTATGCTTTACACTCAAATGCCTCAATTTAAATAATGTACTTGGCCTATTTTCTTCTTATTAAAAAACCTGGTAAAATAGGTGTGTGTGGGTACACAATCAAATTGAATCATAAAAAGTGATATCATCTCTTTTAAAAATCTCACTATTTGATATAGTACTTAAAAGCATTTTTGACGTAAAAAATCGACACCGGTATTTTTCTAGTTAAATACCAAAATCCATAATTTTGAAATAATAATCTAAAGTCACCGATCGGCATCTAATTGCACAATCTAACACTCAATTGTATAAACCAACCACACCACAATGATTAGCATGAAATCCTGATAATCAACTATCCCGGTATAATTTACTTAAATAAATAAATAATTAAATAAAATACATTTAATTAAATAAATTGGGAAATAATTAA
Source organism: Eucalyptus coolabah (assembly GCA_014182585.1). NCBI lineage: Eukaryota > Viridiplantae > Streptophyta > Magnoliopsida > Myrtales > Myrtaceae > Eucalyptus > Eucalyptus coolabah. Next base: position 19,345,416 of record CM024624.1, on the reverse strand, counting down.
ATTAAAGCACTCAATTAAATCAACCTAAACTAACCGGGCTAATAAATTGAACTAACAAATAAATCTAACCATTCTAACTAATTTAATCTAACATACTAATTAATTTAGCTAATTAAACCAACTAAATTAACTAACTACCTAACCACCTAGTTGAATTAACTAAATTATCCTAACCAATCTAGTTAGGCTAACTAAATCTCCTTATCTTAATTAGCCTATCTAACTACTAATCCACTCCTAAGCATCATTAGCCCCCCTAATTAGAGTTTAGGATATAAACTCACCGGATTAGCAAATAAACCGATTCATTGCAACAACGGCGTGACGGCAACCGAAAATAGGGCCTACCACGACACCAAAGAAAGCTTTATTGGGCTAAAAATGGTCCAAGATGGCTTAGCTAAGGCTGAGCTTCAGCCTTGCTTTTGTGGAGGGCTGCTGGTTAGTCCGAGTAGGCTAGCCTCGGCTCGGTTTGGGGCTGAGTTGTGAGTTGGACTAGACGTGAGGAGGGTTGCCCGACGAACCAGTTGCTGGTCATTGGCGTTGGCTAAAGTTGGAGCAGCTAGTGGAAACAATGAGCAAGGGGAATTTTGGTGGGCGAGAGTACTGGCTGTAATAAGGAAACAGGAAGGAGATGCAAAGTCAACGTCGGGAGATTTCGCTGAGCGGTTGACTCGGTGGAGTGGCTCTGTACGTGAGGAGAATAGAGCAGGGCTGGTGTGAGTGGAGGGCTAAGCTGTGAAGGAAAAGGAAAGAAGGGCAGAAGCAAGTTCGGTCCAAGGGGGGACAATTGTGCGGGAGAGGAATGAAAAGAAGGCATAAGTGGCGAAGGAGGAGCGGCTGCTTGGCATGCATGAGAAGCTGAAGAGAGGGGGAACAAGTCAATCAAAATATCCAATTTTCATCATGCCTTGGTCCCAAAAGTCTCCAAGCCCATCCTCTTTGTCCCCTAATACTTTCTTGGATATAAATTCCAACAAATAGCTAAGGTGATGTCCAAAAGTTGCAACCCCCACAAGCCTACGAATTTCACCAATTGGACTTCAATTTCTTCACAAATCTCTCCAATTGATGACCAATTTTGCTGAGGAGGAAGCCCACAAAAATTCCACAATTTCCCTTCACCAATTAGCTCACTTTGGAGGCCAAAAATCCACTCAATTTGGCCCCTCCAAATTTCTTTTCCTCTTCGAATTGTCTAAATTTGATTTTTCATAAAAATCCTAAGCTCCCCAAAAATTCTTCAATGGATGAGTCGATGTTCCTAAAATAAATCATAACATGCTAGAACTTTCTATTCCAAAAACTAGGTTCAATTTCGTGGTTAATTTCAATTGGACGCGGTTTTAGCGTGACCTAACCTACCATGTAACTTTTAGGAATTTTTAACGCATTTGACCCATGGTCAATTATTTTCGATCCATGTTGTACATCTTTGACTCATTGGCAACTCTCAGTTCTCATGAATCGATAGAAAAATCGGTCTAGTGCCGTTCAATGCGAATTTTACAATTAGGTGGAATCACCTACACTTTAATTACATGCCTCTATTGAATCGACCTATCTCCAATCTCTAATTGATTTTAATGGGACCGTATGGACCCTTGCAGATTAGCATGGTTGAGAAGTCAATTTTTGATTGAATTCTCAAGTCAGTCACGTTTATATTCCTTAACGGCTTCACCTGATAGATTAGTTATCTCGTGAGTGGCCAACTCAGAGAAAAAGACTATAAGTGCGTTGATGAAAAGCCCATTTCATATAATTGGTATAAGGTCGAAAACCAGGATATCACAGAATTAGCACATGGTTCTAACCTTTCTAAGATAGCTTGATCCTATTTACTAGCACAAGCAAAATCGACCTAAATCCAAGCCACGTAACACAAGGGCCTAGCCGGCCTTTAAGGGATCCACTTATAAAAAAAACCATTACAAGAATGAGAGGTGGACGACGATAGTTTGTGGCTCACAACAACGGCATGGTAGCTCAACACAATGGACGGCAAGGCAACGATGAAGGATGGTGGTGTAGTGGATTGAGAGGGAGAGAGAGGGCGTGGCATGAGGGAGAGGGAGGGAATGAAGGGTTTGGTGAGTGAGGAAGAGAGAGGGAGAGAATTAGATGAAAAGGAAGAACTTGTGGAAGAAGTGGAAAGAAGAGAGAAATGGGTCTCAAAATGCATTAAATGCAAGCTCAATTATTTAAGTTACAGTGTTGACATTCCTAAACTTGGGGAGCAAGCATTGATCTCAACCTTACAAGAGTCAAGCACGGAGCTCATCTTGCCATGCTTGTTCTTCAAGCTCCAAGAGTCCAATTATTTGCATGTTGCAAGAGAACTAGACTTATTATGCAAACTAGGTTGTCCATCCTCCTAGTCTCCTTCTAATGGGTGCCCAACCCCTTCTTGAATGGCCTCCTCTCATATCAATTAAATCTCAATAAGCTAAATTGGTCTTTTCTCTAAGGTTATTAAGGTCTATGCCCATAAATTAGCATATGTTTCCATTTAATGTAGTAATGGACTAACCTCCATAATTCTAAGGATGGTTCAAAGCCTTGCAAGACTCATTCCACAAATTCATTCCATTTAGGCATGTAAAGGGGAGAGTCTCATTGGCTTCCAAGTTCACCCTCAATCAGTCCCAATTCAAGAGGAGAAGATATAAGAAAAATTACTATATAATTATTGTCTTAACGGGATAGGAATAGCTTGAGATCACCTACGACCAACACCCATAATCGAACTAGGTTGGTGACTAAGTTTTGGTTGGAAATGTCCCTAATGTGACCTATGCTAATTAAATGGCATCAGCAGTGCTCATGTAACCAAACCCGAATTGAGTTTAGTGCCCATTGATCCATGAATAACCCTTGGTTATCATGTAATAGCGTAGGATCAATTGACTTGCCTTAGCTCACAGTTGCATAGAATCAGATTAGGGTGCTCACAAACAATATAGTGACCATGTGAAGTCACTCGCGATTGATATATACTCAAGCTAAATCGATCTATACCTGTATATTGATTGATTCGTGATGGCATGTGATCATTCACATCGATCTTTATGGTTGAACAGTCTTTTTGTGGTCGAATGCTCTAGTCTAAACTAACCTTGATCCGAGTCGCTTTGCACCTAATCAACTAGTTGACTCGCGAGCAATCCCTAGGATTGACTCACAGCTTGTTCTCGTCTCGTCATTGGTGTACCGATCCTTAGTCCCTTCCTCACACTTGAGATAGAGGTTTGAATCGAGGATGTCGGACACCCAATAACCAATTAGAATAACGATTGAAGGGAGTGACAATATTGCAAATGTGCTTGCAATTGAGCCAATTATATTGAGTTGGGTTGAGAATAAAACATATGAAAGTGGTTTTAGACTTTATAGCGGAATCAAAGATTTGAAGTGGGTTTCAGACTTTATAGCTGAATCAAAGATTTGAAGTGGGTTTAGATTTAATGATCAAATTAATAATCTGAAGTGAGTTTAAAATTAATAGCCGCATTAATAATCTAAAGTGAGTTCAGAATTAATAGTGCATTGATGATTTGAAGTGAATTCAGAAGCAATGGCATCATTATTTGAAGTGAGTTCATAAATCAATAGTCAAATTAATGATCTCAAACAACTTTAGACTTAAATGCTAAATTAAAGATCTAAAATAGTTTTAGATCTAATAGTCACATTGATGATTTGAGACAATTTTAGATTGAACGGCTCAATTAAAAATCTGAAATGGTTTCAAATTTAACGGTTAGATTAATCATTTGAAACAATTTTAGGATCAACATGCAGTTTAATGATTTGAAATAGTTTCATATTCAAATGACAAATTAATGTTTTGAAACAGTTTTAGATGTAACGATCAAATAAGAGTTTTGTAACGGTTATAAAGTTAATGCACACAACAAAGTCTTATAAGGTTGCATATTAATGTTTGTAATAATACCCTATAACGATTATAGAATTAATGCTTGAATTAGTGTTTGAAATGGTTTCAAAACTTCCATCTATATTCAATGTCTAAAGCGAGCTTAGACACTACGGCCAAATTAATTCTTTGAAATGGTTTTAAAGTCAATGAGTTGAATTAAACGTGATCTAGGATTGGTTATAAAAAAAGTGATTGAGAGAGAAGATCAAAGAATGATTAACGGTTGTTGGATGATGATAATGATCAATCAAATAGTCACACACGAGAGAAATTGCTAGTGCAATTCTCATAATAAGCTCTTTCAAGTTTATCTCTACTGTTCCACCCGAGTTGGTGATATGTTTGAACTAGATGCCTCACATTGGTGGTGTGACATCTTGATTTTTGACCTTATTTCAATTAAATGAAATGGGGTTTTCGTCGACGCACCTATGGTCTTTCTCTTTGGGTTGCCACTCACAAGACAACTAATCTATTAGGTGAAGCCATTAAGGGATATAAATAAGACCAACTTGAAAATTTGATTAGAAATCGACTGCTCGACCGTGCTGATCGGCAAGGGTCAATACGTCATAATTAAAATCGATTAGAGACTGGAGATAGGTCGATTCAACAGAGGCATGTAATTAAAGTATAGGTGATTCCATCTAATTGCAAAATTCGCGTCGAACGGCACTAAACCGATTTTTCTGTCAATTCTGTACTGTGCTCGTAATTGAAACCTTTAGATTTTCATGACAACTAAGAGTTACCAATGATTTGAAGATGCACGATGCAGATAAAAAATAATCGACCATGGGTCAAATGCGTTAAAAATTCCAAAAAGCTACCCAAGAGGCTAGGTCACGCAAAAATCGTGTCCTATTGAAATTAACCTTGAAACCGAACCCGATTTCAGGAATTGAAAGTTCTGGTGTGTCACAATTTATTTCTAGAATGTCGACTCATCCTTTGAAGAATTCTTGGTGAGCCTGGAATTTTGGCGAAAAATCAATATTGGGCAAATTGAATCAAGGAAATTCGGAGGGCCATTTTTGGGTGAAATTTTGGCCTTCAAAATGGGTTGAATTATGAAGAATTGAAAGGAAATTTGATTTGGCTACTACCATGGCATGAGGGACCATTGAATTGAAGTCATCTGGTGTGAAATTGAAGATGGAAATCACCAAATTTGTAGGCTTGTGGGAGCTGCAACATTTGGACATCAAAAGTGGCTTGTTGGAGAAGATTGGGAGGGGAAAATGGCTGCTAGATGAGGTTGAAGGTTGGTGGGGCTACACTCAAGTGTTCTAGATATTTATCCTTGACTTCTGAAGCTCCTTGTTCCCCCATTTCCAACAGCAGCTTCTTCTTCTTCTTCTTCTTCTTCCTTAGTTTCTTCTTCATTTTCACTAGTTGAAACCTACATTTCTAGAGCTAGCACCTAGCCACCACCCCCGCAAGCCGAGCTAGCGACCGCCAAGCCTCATGCTACTCATCTAAGCCGTCGCCCGAGCTACCTGCCTGCCTCCATTCGAGAGCCCATTCGAGCCACTGCACTGCCTGCGTTTGAGCCTAACTACTCGAGCTGCTGTCCCAAGCTCGTTGTTCGGGTCCTTGAGCTGCTGTCGCAGCCGTTTACCATTCCAGCCACCAACCTATCACCGCTTGGCCATCCAACTCCTCCAGCCGAGTCCCTCGACTAGCCCTTCCAGCCAGCCACAGAACCGAGAACCAACTTGAGCAGTGAGGCTTATTGGGCCTTTTTCGGGCCCTTCTGAGCCTCCTTGGGTGTCGCCGTAGGCTTAAGTCTTGCTCACATTTGCGTCGCCGTCACTATGAACCGATTTATTTGCTAAATAGGTGAGTTTACCTCATAATCTCTAATTTTGGTGCCAATTACATTTAAAGGTGGATTAGTGACTAATTAGTAGATTACTTAGGCTTAAGTGAGGTTATAGTAAATTAGTTAGTTAGTCAGTTAGTTAGTTAATTAGACTGAGTAATTAGGTTAATTTAGCAATTAGGTGGTTAGTGATTTTAGTATGTTAGATTAGTTTAATTAAGTCCAATTAGGTTGTTAGATTAGCTTAGGTAGGTTAATCAGTGATTTAGTTTAATTATTTTACAATTTATTTAATTAAATGTAATTTAATTAATTATTTGTTTATTTTCGTAAATTATATCGGGATAATTAGTTGCTAGAATTTCGTATCGATCGTCGTGGTGAAGTTAGTTTGTGCAATTGGACGTTGAGTGTCGATTTTTGAATTATCATTTCAAAAATATGGAATTTTGGTATTTAATTAGAAAAATACTAGGTGTTGGATTTTTACACTGAAAATATTTTTAGTACTATATAAAATCATGGAATTTTAAAATGAAGGATATCACGCTTTATGATCCGAATTGACTATGTATCCATGCACAACTATTTTACCGGGTGTCTTTAATATGAAAAGATAGGCCAAGTACATTATTTAAAATCGAGACATTTGTGTGCAAAGCACAATGTCCTTGGCAGAGATTGGATGTGCGTGTGATTGCTATGAGAACTTATCACTGGATGAAAGTCGGGTGGGCGATGCTCCTATGTGGAATGCCCCATGTCACGGATGCTTTGGATTACGGTAGAGGCCGAACTGATGCTCCTTCGAGAATGCCATCTAAAGGTAGATGTTGCTGTGCTCGATGAGGCGAGACGATGCTCGGTTATACCAGATGACCACCGACTGTTGAGTTGGCCATGGCCATTGGGCCGTAATTAACTGGAACGCTTGAGTGAGTGAAATGGCTGCACTTGATTATGGGACAAAATTGCGTGGCATATAATGTGACGTGTCGTAACAATTTGGCCTTATAATCGGGTCCCCTATGATTGATTGATTTATTAAAGCGAAACATCCCAATTATTGAGTGCAATTAATGTGTGCACCTATTATATGAGCTGTACTAATGTGCAAGGAGGAGCTGAGGCAAGGTAAGCCTTATATGATGTGTGCTTAGGTTACCTCTAGGTGAATTTCCTTCATAATTGGAGTTTAGGGCATGAACTCGCTGAGGCATTATCTCACCTTGTCGTGGTTTAAATTTTTACAAGTCCGTAGATGGAGGCACTTCACGTGCGATACGAGGTCTTGCAAACGATGGATTTTGAGTTTACCTATTTCCCTATTCCTAGGACCACCCGACCCGGGAGTTGGTTGAGTCCACGGTTTGGGTTAATGAGGGCCTACCCCAGTTAGTACCTCATTGATTCATAGCGTGGTTTATTAGCTTTCCTCAAGGGGGTTAGGAGGGTCTCCTTCTGGGTTTCAACGAGCCTCCCATTGGGATTGGGGAATGGGAAGCAGGTCACCCAATGGATCTCGACACTCTTGATGGTGTTGTGGTGGACCCGAAGCCCATAGATGAGGAGTCTAGTGCCTAGATGGCTCGGTAGCTCTTCTTTTTGAGTTAGACCCTTGTTTATAAACTAGTTATCATAAACCCAACTCGTTTATAAAATAAGTTTTGTGTAAATTTATTGTCCTGCCTTTCTATCCCAGGTTGTTTTTTGTCAGGGGATTATTATTTCACTTCCGCATGCACACAATCGTTTGGGTCGGCGATGCATCCCGAGAACATTGCAATTTTATCGACCACTGAGGATGTGTGTGCGCTCGAGGTTCGGAGCGAGACATGTGGGGTTGGAACTGAAGAAAATTAGAACTAGAGTACGCGAGAACATGCACCACGAGGAGATCAGACGTATGTAGTTGGGATCTGAAGAATGTAAGAACCAACACTACGAAGATACCAAGGATTTGCAGTTTGGATTCAAACACGTCAAAAGAATGTCAGAACCAATATTATGAGAAGACCAAATGTTCAAAGTCATCCGAAGAATGTCAAAATCAACGCTGTGAGGGCATCAAATGTTCATGATCAAAATTTGAAGAATGTTAGAACCAAACTTTTTAGCAAGGACTTAGGGTAATGTGGTTAGCGTCCTTCTCATTTTTGCATGCTTTTATTAAAGTGCATGAATAATACTTTGGAAATATGTGTATGGGCATTTTTACTTCACTGCAAATCATTTTGATTCATTTTTACCTATGCACATGTTTTTGTTTATCGAAACAAATTCCAACATCGTGCCCTCGGCATAAATGAATATAAGATATAGTACCTCTGAATCGGAAAAGAACCGGCTCGAATTCTCTGGATGCATATGGTGTTGAGCACATTTTTTTCCAAGGATGCATCATCACTCGTCGTAAAAACAAAGATTGGTACTCCATGAAACCAATCTTGTGCTACCCGTGTGGGTGATTGCTCTCATGCTAAATTTTGAAAATGACAAATGATCTCGAATGATCAGAGAAATGTAAATACACCTCATGTACCAAATGGCTTCATTAACTTTATCTATAAATGTGAGTTTTGTTAGATGTATGCCTTAGAGCAACCATGTAATAGTTATATATTAGGGATTATTTAATGGCAAATAAGTTTTTTTTTATTCATCGTCCAATTTATATGAATCAAGTCCATAAGATCAGCTATGATTGAACCTATTATTAAGGTGTTAAGAATATGTATGACATAGTTACAGTTATGCTAAATCTTTAAACAATTCATGGTCGATGGATCATTGAGAGGATATTGATTATCTTGTTGAGACCGATGTGTTCTCAAGCTTTACTTCAGTATTGGATAATTGAGAGGATGATAAGTCACGAGTCATTGGGTATTATGATATCCAAGCTAGAACATAGGTGTTTGTCTTGGTCAAGTTCACTAAATGTGACATACATAGAATAATTGGCGACATTGAAAGGTTTTTAGCGGGGTCAATGTTTAATCGTTCATGCTTTGGTCAGGTGTAAGATCCTTAGACCTGAGGCACGATGCTAACTTATGTGTTGGATGGCTATGGTTTACAAGTGCGCATATTGATGCTTCGTCGAATTGTCTTTATACTTGATGGTCATAGTTTGTTCACATATGAAGGCACATGCATGTGCAATATCCAATCTAATCGTGACATTGTATTGAAATCCTCGGTCGAGATTGTGATCGAGAATGAATGGTTCATGTCTCGAAGAAATACATGCCAATTAGATTTGTGCATATGATCGAATTGGTGGCTTAACCAATAGTTTTATGGCCTTTGTTCGATCGGGACATGGTGAGAAAGAAGGATCGAAAACACGGTTGCTAAAACTGACATGTTCATTTATGTTCTAAAGACATTTCACATTGTCTAGGTAGCCATCATATATTGCTAGATGTCACTCATGGTTTGTAGGAATAGGAGATTGATCTAGACAATCATTTCTCTTGGTTGTGCTAATGTATTAGGACAAGTCTTAGTACTAGCTTAGTGATGAACCTAAGAATGTCACACACCATAACCAATTAGAATGACGTGTGAACGAGAGAGAGTATTGCGAATGTATTTGCAACTGAGCCAATCAGATTGAGTCAGGTTCGAAATAAAAGTTCTAATGAAGGGGCATAAGAGTTTACAAAGTCTGAAGCGGGTTTCAGACTTTATAGCCAAATCAAAGGTCTAAAGCATGTTTAGATTCAGTGACCAAATTAATGATTTGAAGTGAATTCAGAGTTAATCGCGTCATTAATGATCTGAAGTGAGTTTAGAATCAATAGCCAAATCAATGATCTGAAATAGTTTCAAACTTAATGGCTAAATTAAAGATTTGAAACAATTTCAGAACTTAACAATCACATTAATGATCTGAAACGGTTTCAAAATAAATGGGCAGTTTAATGGTTTGAAGCAATTTCAAATTGATGACCAATTAATGCTATGAAACAGTTTCAAAAGTAATTGTCAAAATTAAATATTTTGACGGTTACAAAGTTAATAACCACAATAAAGACTTGTAACATTTACAAATAAATGTCTTGAATAGTGCTTTGTAATAGTAATAGAGTTAATGCCCAAATTAGTGTCTATAACAGCATCAGAACTTACACCTGTCAGGAGTTATGGCTGATTTAATTCTAAAACAGTTTAGAGTTAATGCACCGATTTAATTGTGATATGCACTATCTATAAAAGATAATATAGAGAGCATATCACCGGATGATGCACAATCGACAATTGACAATCCATGATTGAGAGTGTTGATATTGATCAACAAAACACTCACACAAGAACAATTGCTAGCACAATTGTAGTTGTGAGATCTTTCAATTTCTCTCTTCTATTCAACGCGAGAATTGGTCATGTGTCTAAACTAGAGGCCCAACACTTGTGGGGCTAGATTTGAAGAACGTCGAGCTTGTGAAGAGATCAGACGTTTTGCATCTAAAGAATGTCAAAACCGGTATTACCAGAAGACATCAGATGGTCATGGTCAAGAATCCAAGAATGTCAGAACCGGTGTTACCAGAGGGTGTCAAACGTTCGCGGTCAGAGTCTAAAGAATGTCAAAACTATTGCTGTGAGGACATCAGACGTTCATGCTCAGAACCTGAAGAAACTTTTGAATGAAATTTGGAGCACGGTATGAGGTTAATATGATTAACTCTTTTAGTTCTTCTATGTGTTTTTGTTAAAATGCATGTAAATGCTATGGAAACACTTGTATAAGTGTTTTACTTCCGTTGCGATCAAACTTTTGATCTTAATTACTTATGCATGTATGCTTGTTTATCGAAACAAACACTAACAGGTTTGCACCTTCACTATATGAAGGCAATAAAAAGAAATCACTGTCTTTTTTTTTTTTTTTTTAACGAAAGTAAATTTATATCCAGACATTCACCTGTTCGTAATGGCTGCCTCCACCCCCATAAATCTAAGCGTATTTTACAAAATGATGTATTGATTAATAACCGCCCTTATGTTAATAAATTTGGAAATGATTCTTTGTATGTACGCATATAACTTTTGTTTCATGTCCTTATTTTATTATTTTTATTGTTATTTAACAAACAGTAAGAAGCGAGGTTATTAAAAATTTGTTTTTATAATGACTTGTTGGATTACGAAAAAGTGCTATCGGAAACAAACGATACATTTGTTTAATTTAATGAGTTATCATACATAATGTAAGAAACGGGTGAAGGAACATGATAAAAGTAGCACGAGGACTGAAGGATTGTGATGCGTGAAGGATCATGATGGAAGTAGCACGAAGACCGAAGGATCATGATGGAAGATGGAAGAAGCACGAGCACTGAAGGATCGTGATGGAAGTAGCACGAGGACTGAAGAGCAACGAATTGCCTTGTCCGGTCCTCACCTTTTCTTTTTCATTTATTACGGGGATCATGATGAAAGTAGCACGTGGACTGAAGGATCCAGACAGAAGTAGCACTAGGATTAAAGAGCAAGGAATCTTTAAGTAAAAGAAAACACATAGCCGGATCTACACCTTTCTTTTTCTTTTTCTTTCCATGATCACGATGTTAGGAGCATGAGGCGAAGGGGACTGAACAACAACGAATATTTAAGGAGACGAAAAGTAGATAGAGGCAATTTTCTGCTGGTTTAGTGATAGGTGGCAACTTGGGAAAAACTGCTTCCAAATTGGTACATAGGGGAACGTGGAGCGGAACAAGAAGTTGCTTCTCGGATCCTGCGATCCTTATGTTAGATTGTGGTTACGAGTAGGAAATGGACAGAGTTTTGGCTCACTGAAAGAATTTCGCACTTACTTGGCAAGAGTGTGCGGTTGTTATTTGGATGTGGTCAAATACTCTTGGGGACCATGTTCGGTGATGTATCCATGATGGGTTTGTAAGGCGAGAAATGGTCACCCCAAGATCTCCATAATTAGAATCTAAAATACAATAATGTAGTGTTGACACAATTTTTAGTCAACATTTCGAAAAGGAAAAGAATTGAGATTTGGGCTTATGATTGCGACAGCCCGTTTCTAGGTCAAAAAGTGTCATTTTCGTTTCTTTTTGTTGCAATCGCCTTTAAACAATTTCCAATTCATTTTCAAGAAAAACTTGAAAAGTTAAACGGTTGACTTTCGAATTGACTTTTTTTAGTTAATTCTTTGACCAAAAGTCAACTTTGAGTCTAAATTTGACTTTTCATCTAAAAAGATGCCATTTATCTTTAATTTTTCCCTAATTAAATTAATTTTTCAAAAATCAAAAGATTTGATCAAAACATTAACCTTTGAGGAAAAATCAACTAAAATGTTGATTTTTGGTCAAACATTTGACCAAAAAATGGAACAATAAAAAAAGCTGCAAAAGCACTTCTTTTAGTGTTAATTTGATTTGTATGTCCAAAATTTTACAAAATTTGATGAAGAAACTTGTTTTCCGAATTTTTTTGTTTTTAGTTCTAAATCGTCTAAAAATAAAATTACTTTTGTTCTAATAACAAATAGTTACTTTTACGACATTTGGTCTAGGGACTATTTTAAACCCATTTGTTCATATCATAAGACGAATTGCCATTTTAAGCCCTAATTATGGGATCAAAATCGATCCTTCATGATTTATGAACGAATGATGGTTTTCCACTCATTTTCTTACAATAAATATAAATTTGGGGTCAATTTTGAGTAATTCACATTAGAACTCCTTGATTTGATGAATTTTACTCTCTCGAGTATAAGAAAATGAAGCAACCAAGCTTCAATTGAAGAAATTCAAGTTGACCTATTCAAGGCTATGTTTCAATTTCATAAATGTAGGTCTAACTTTAATATTAGGTCTATGTTCATTTTTGACCTAAGCTTGATACTTCAATTCAATGCCAATTAAAATACAATAGGTGACCTTACATATGGGTGGTTCGTTGGATAGGACAATTGTAATATTAATTGAACTTAATTTCAATCAATTCGGAATATTACCTAATGAATTGAAAAATTATTCATTTTAGCCCTTTAAGCACCATCTTCAGTACCCATGGTTTTGATCCATTGTTTTCCATGACACCATTTAATTAAGTCAATAAAGGACCCATAGAACACAGTTATGAAGGGTTAATTGGCTTAATTAATTTGAAATTAGGCAATTTCCTCTCAAATCGAGTAAGTTTTCCCTTTACCAAATTACATAAATTTTAGACCCATAAGAGCCATAAATACGTGAACTAGCCAAAATCGGTTCAAATTGGCTAGACTAGCATGATCTGGTCTGACTCATTTGACTGGTCGCTAGGAGGCAAATTGGTTTGACTCCTTGTCGACCAGTTCTAGATCATAGGTCACTAGTTTCGACATCCTCTTTGTGCTAATTTCACTTATGTACCTTGAATTTCCCATATATTGCAAATTGACTGTCACGCCCCGAACCTCAAGTACATGCACATCCCTTGGCGGTCGATTAAAAGTGCAACGTCCTAGGAAGCATCGACGACTCATTATTTTTATCTTTCGATTAAACACATACGGAAGCAAATTAAATAAATCCCCGGTCAATAAAAAAACAATAGGGATAGTCAAGCACAACAAATGTTGCCGAAAACAATGTATTTATTTATCCACTGTAACCCCTATGGAGTTTAATAATTACAAGCCATTCTACGGCCACTTCCTATTGTCCCTCTCAAAAACTTCCAGGGATTAGGGTCAACCTAAACTTCACTAGTGACAGGGCTAGCCAAAGAGATGTCGCATCTCACGGCCACCATACCCGCACTCAGCAAATCTCCACGCTACGGCTCTGAAAATGTTTAACAACGATAGGGTGAGATAAAATCTCAGCTAGTTAAAATCCCTAATCCCTGACTAGGACACGAATTTGCCTCGAAGGTGGCCTAAGCACGCGCCAAACATAAACTCACCTCGCCTCGGCGCATGTCCTTGCATATTAGCACGTCACATATGCCATTATCAATACCATAAGCCTAAACAATAATCATAACGCAATTCTCACTCTCCAAACATTCACACAGGTCCCGATTATAAGGCAAAACCCGTTTTGGCATATCCCATACCAGGCCTAAAAATTTTGCCCCATAATCAAGCGCAATGCATCACAATCATTCACACGTATTCTGATTATTACAACCCCTCAGGCCATGGCCAAAACAAGAGTCGGCGGTCTTCCGGCATAACCGAGCATTGTCCGCATCATTGGGCATGGCATCATCCCGCATATGCATACCCCTTAGGACAGCATTCCAATAAAGAAGCATCGGTTTGGAGTCAACTGTGACTTGGCTTCCAGACCCCCACCGAGCATCCGATAAAGTTGGGCATCGCCCCCAACTCTCATCGGGTGACGGGTTCCATTAAGTGACTATACAAGCACCTATTTAGCCAAGAACACCATACTTTGTTTTCAAATGCTTTGGTTTCAAATAATGAACTTGGCCAATTTTTCTTATTTAAAAATCTTGGTAAAATAATCGTACGTGGTCATGTATTCAAAATCAAATCATCAAACTTAATATAGTCCAATTTTAAAACTCCACGGTTTTATCTAGCACGTAAAATTTTGCGTCCAACCCCGACACCTCTTGTTTTTCTATTTAATTGCTCTTAAAATCGAGTTTTGTAATAATAATCAACACCTAGCATCAAGCAATCAATCACACAATATTGGACGTGCAAGCCATCAAAATTACTCATAATTTCATCCAAGAAAACGAGCGTAAAATTCTACATAATGACTAATCCATCACTAATTACACTAATTGTGATTAATTAAATAAATAACGATTAAATTAAGTAAATTACAATTATTTAAATTAAACCAAATTAATTAACCTAATCGTAATTACTTAGGCTAATTGCAACTAAAATTAATCTAAACTAATCATAACCTTAATTAAACTAAACCAAGCTTAGTTAAGACTAATCTAGACTTAACTAATACTAACCCTCATTAGCACTAATCTAACCACCCCTAAGCACAATTAATGGCCTTATCATTGATTAGGGAGTTAACTCATGGGTTTTCGATGTGATGGGCTCGTGGCGACGGCAACAAAAACACGAGACAACCACGGGTTGAACAGAGGCTTGACGGCAGCGGTGTCAACACTATAAGCTCTTGGCCAAAAGGGGGAGGCTCAGCTTGGAGCTAGTCTTGGTGGCTATTGATGGGCGAAGCTGGTGGTTGCTCAGTGGGCTAGTGTAGTCGCGGTGTGAAGATGGGTGGAGTAGTTGGGCTAGTGGTGGTAGTCAGCGGTGGGAGCTGCTAGGTTGTGGTGTGGTGGTGAAGATGGCAGATGATGTTGTGGCTATAGCGTGAAGGTGGTGGTGTGGTAGAAGCGGTGCGGTGAAGTGATGAGGGTGGATGCTGGCGGTGGGAGTGGTGGCTGCTGGGCTAGCGAAGATGATGCTGGAGCGGTGATGTGCGGGCAAGTGGCAATGTAAGAGAAGTGAGGGAGAAAGGAACGTGGGCAGGAAGGAGAGGGAGAGAGAGAGAGAGAGACAAAAAAAAAAAGCAAAGACTAATCAAAAACCTTAGCAAAATATCTAATCATCATTACATAGCCTCCAAAGTGTTCTACGCCCATCTTCTTTCCCAAATCACAATTTTAACTCTAATTTTCCAATTTAAAGCCTTTTTGGGCAGCAAATTCCCATTTTTCCCTTAATCCGAATTTCATTTCCTTTTTCTCTTTTGTCATTTTTCTGAAAAATTTTGGACTCATCAAAAATTTGCCAAAAGATGAGATGACGTCCAATAAATTAATTGTGACACGCTCAAATGTTCGATTCCTGAAATTGATTGAACACAACTTTAGTACGACCAAATCCATTGGGTAGCTTTTAGGGGTTTTAGCGCATTTGACCCCTGGTTGATAATTTTCAATCTACGTTTGTGCATCTTCGAATCGTAGACGACCCTCTATTGTTAAATAATCATGAGGGTTCAATTACGTATCCTAAATATAATATCGATAGAAAATTGGTTTATTACCGTTCAACGCGAATATTGTAATCATACGGAACCACCTGCAATTCGACTACATACTTCCATTGAATCGGCTTATATACGTTCATTAATTGATTTATAACGGTATCATACTGACCTTTGTCGATTATTACGATCGAGTAGTTAATTTCTGATCGAATTCTCTAGTTTGTCACGTTTATATCCCTTAATGGCCTCACCTAGTAGATTAGTTAACTCGTGAGTGATCAGCTCTGAGTAAAATAACCGTAAGCGCATCGACAAAACACCATTTCAAATATTCGAAATGGGGCAAAATTTTGGGATATCACAGCTCTTCCGCTCTTACAAAAATTTCGTCATCGAAATTTAAATCAGTACAATCCTTCCACAAAAAGGTGAGGGTATTGAAGTCTCATCGACTCTTCGCTTTCCCATGTGGCTCCCTCTATTTTGTGGTGTTGAATCGTTGGATGAGGTCATCCGTGATGTCATGGATGACATCATCCATGACATCAGCACACGTCGCTTTGCCGACGTGCGCATGACCCTCACGCGTCGGTTCGCCAACGCCAGTGCATGACGTCACGCCCGGTTCATTGGCGTGCCCAGCGCGTCGAGCTCATGGACCCACGCGCAGCAGCTTCTGGCCACGCGTGTGGGCATGTCCGACATGCTCCGGTGGTGCTCTACCTATCGTCGGACTCATCTTGATGAGCACTTTCACCCTGTATATTTAAAAATTTATTTTGGGTGAAAAAATATTTCAAAAATTGGCCAAAATCATACGGATGCACGCGACCCCGAACCCGTTCTTTGCATACGGATGCACGTGACCTCGAACCCTTCTTCGCTTCGGTCTGATTTTGAGTTTTTAGATTGTAATTCCAACCAAGAAATATCAAAACAAATGTGGCATCCCAAAATTTCATGACAACCCCTGGATATACCATGAACCATGATTAGGTAATGGAAGTGCCGTTTGATTTTGTATTAGCCATTAAGTTGAGGAATTTCAATTAATTTAAGGCCGAGCATTGTAAAGGATGATTGCTTGGATGGAGATGTATCTTCAAGTGACCCAAGGATTTATTAAAGTGCAAATTGATATAGAAATCTCATTCTTGGTGGTGCATTTTATAAGTAGAATTTTATTGATTTAAATTATAAAGTTTGTGGGCTTATAAGTTGAAATTAGAATTTTATATAAATAAGGGTTAAATGGAATAGGAATAGGAATAGGAGAGGGTGGGCTGATTTTTTTTTTAGGCCCAAAAGCTTGTCCAACTAGCCCAAGCCAGCCCCTTAGTTCACTGGCCCATGAAGGTCCAAGACCGGCCCAAACCTTGAAGCCCATAAGCCTTGTATGCGAGCTGCCAAGTGGCATGGAGGTTGCGCAAGGTGTGGCTGCCCCCATTGGCCATCTTGGGCGGCCACATGTAGCTGCAATGATTAAAGTAAAGGGAAATTAAGAGAGGGAGAGTGGCCGGTTTTGGTGAGTGAGTGAGAGAGAGAGAGAGAGAGAGCTATCAAGAGAGTGAGAGAGGGAAACCGAGAGAGGAGGCCGTGTGAAGAAGAAGGAAGAGAGTTCATCTGCCGTTTGTTGCTGCTTTGCTTCTGTTTGCTGCTGTTTTATGCTTGAATCTAAGGTAAGTTGGGATCCATGTTCTGCTCTTGCATGTGTGTCTTGCATGTGTGTTTGAAATGGTGATGAATCTCGGTTGCTTAGGGTGTGAGAAACCGAAGCTTGAGTGTATTGTTCTTGAAAATGTATTCTGTTCTCGACTATACCGCCTAACCCCGAACGTTGTAGAGGCTTGCATGTGGATTTCGAGTCGGATTTTGGCTTTGACTTCTTCGTGAAAGTTGTAGAAAAAATCTCAAAGTATAACATACAAAAATTTAAAACAAAATGACTGAGTTTTGTGGGTTAAAACCCTCCCTCTATGAAAAGGCTAGATCTGAAACCGTTTCATCGACCTCTTGGTGGTTTTGTGTTTTGCATGTCACTTTTTACTAAGAATTTCACTTCGAATTCTTCACGAAATTTGTATAGAACGTCCTGATGATTAACATACTCAAATTTGAGGTAAAAAGAACAAGTTTAGCCTAGCAAAATGATTTTCTTTTGAAGATGACAGATCTGGAAGTATCGTACTGGACTCCAGTGACTTCGTGGACTATAAAGTGACTATCCTTTGAGAATCTCACCTAGATCCCTTAATAAAAGTTGTAGCGGACCTCTTGGGGAAAAAGATATCAAAAATTCAGAGTAAATGAAGGAATATAAGTAGGTAAAACCTTGATTTTTTGGAGACAGCTAAACTGGACTGTTTGGTACTAGGAACAGCGGCTTCGACCATCCATGGTAAATTATCTAGGACGAATATGGCCTTGATGTTTTCATGAAAAATCTACCTTAGGGTATTGAATATCGCCTGGTAAAATTACATAATTTTTGGAGGCCATTCGGATATTTAAATTGAAATATTTCAAGAACTGCGCAATCTGATTGTATCC
The DNA here is from genome assembly GCA_014182585.1 of Eucalyptus coolabah. NCBI lineage: Eukaryota > Viridiplantae > Streptophyta > Magnoliopsida > Myrtales > Myrtaceae > Eucalyptus > Eucalyptus coolabah. The sequence goes on along the minus strand of CM024624.1, from coordinate 19,327,139 downwards.
GAATGTTGCAAGCTGTGATGTGTGGGCTTTATCTTTTTGTGTGAAGTTCTTTTGGGCATGTGTTCTTCATGGAGTTTCTGCCTTTATGTCTTGGTTATCACATGCTCAGATTTCATAATTTTTGAAGATCATGTGGGTACTTAATTAATATATTTTCCGAAATTGTACAAGCTGGAATTTGGTAAATTTCAAAAAGTCATGATGTATGGATTATTCTATGTTGTATGGACCCCATCGATTGTATTGTCATAAGTGATTGGACCTTGCTGCATATATGATGATAACTAGAAATGCATATAAGAATCAAATGCTGAAAATGATCTTGTTTGCCATCACATCATATGCCATGTTGAAATTGAGCCATAAATTGTAAATGTGAACTATGATAAATGAGAAGGCCGTCGGCGGTGTGAGCCGACGATGCCCCGGGAGTGTTGGGATGCCTGACTAGGGAGTGTAAATGCCGAATGCCCGGTTGTGTCATGATACATACCCGGAGGTTTGTGCCAGATGCCCGGTTGTATCATGATGCATACCCGAGGGGTCCTCGGGAGTTTCGAGATGCCTGGTGGTATACGGTACGTAATTCTTGGGTGAAAGCCTGGTGGTATGGCGGTACATAATTCCAGAAGCCCCGGAGGTGTGTGCCGAGGGATTCCTTGTGATGCTAATTGGGATACAAGATGCCCGGAGGTGTGTGCCGGCTGCCCAGTTGTATTTTGAATACATGCCCGGAGGTTCCTCATAATGCTAGGTTGGGTGCGAGCGATAAATGTGGGATGCAAATATTGGTCCCGGGAAAGAGAAATGTGGTGGCCCAAAATGAAAGAATAAAATTGGAAATTGAACTTGAATTATACATGGTATGGCAACATGTATGCATGAGTGCATGATGATGAGTGCATAGATGTATGTGCACCTATGGCATGATGGTACATGTGTGACATGATGATGGTGAGTGCATGGATGTATGTGCACCTATGGCATGATGGTACATGTGTGACATGATGATGGTGAGTGCATGGATGTATGTGCATCTATGGCATGAAGGTAAATGTATGACATGATGGTGAAGGTTATATGAGGATGTATGTACATGTGGTGTGATGTCATACGCATGGCTTCAAGGTAAGTTATGCATAGATGCATGAATGACATGTGTTATGCTATGATTGTTATGATTGTATTGCGTGATGCATTCAGTGGTTTATTGGGTCCTTTACCTGCTGAGTGGCTGTACTCACCCATTTGGGGACCAACATTTCAGACTAGATAAGATATCTCTGCTGCCACTGCCACTGGTAGATGGATCAAGTGGTTGGATATGACCGCAAGGAGGAAGATAGCAAAGGAAGGAACTTTTGGATGCCAACACTGATCCATGGATTTTAAGTATATGATTGTTGTAAGGAGATGTCGGTCATATTTTCAAGTGTAGCCGAGTATAGAAGACTACAGCATCTTGATGTACCAATGAATGATGTCCATTTGGTTTAAGTAAATAAAAGTGTTCGACTTTTACCTATAAATGTTTAGTTGGTGTGCATCGTTTTCTGAATATAGGGAAGGGAGTTGATGGATGTGCTTCCGCCATATAAACTGCGCAAGGGACTGATCTAAAAGATGTAAACCCCCACGATTATATGGACCAGCTGCAATTGAAATGGTATCAGAGTGATATGTGATTAGGGAAAGAAGAAAGGTAAGTGGACTGTGGCGACTCGAACGGTTCAGGGGCCGTCAAGGGGTGCCACAATAATGTAGAATACAGTATCTTGATCTCGATATCAAATGGTAAACGAGAAAATTCAATTAAAACAAGGGAGAAATCACGACCGGGCTCGATACCAATGTTGTATTTCAAGTTGGCAGAAGACGACTTACCTGATTCTGATGCGTAAACAACAATTAACCCCGTAACGAATGTTGAATTGCTGATGAAACACGAATAAAATTACCTCACGTTGGTCTGAATGCAATCACAAGAAAAGCATTTGATTTCCACAGTGTAAATGCAAACTGTTCTCGTAAAGAAGAAATGGAAAGGGGAGAGAAAGGAAGAAAACTATCTGAACCAACGTTCGCCTAACCAGTCCAACCGTCGTCTTCAGCGGTCTTTTATATGACCCCATCACACCCCTTCATCGTAGCATATCAAGTCGAAATGGTGCATGCCAATCGCACCCCATCATGGATGTACTAGCTAAAGTACAACAATTCTTCACGTGCGGAAAGAAGGGACTGCATGCTGATTAAAATTTGTTTCTTCACTTGTTGATTTTGCACAATGAAGGGACGTGCACGATCCTCATGCACGGTCCAACTTCTCCAAAACTAAACTCGTAATTTCAGCATGTGCAAGGGTTGAATTATAATTACTTACGTGGCTGCACGGGGTCACAATAATGCACATGGAAGGTTCGGTTCATAGGGTACACATGCAGGTAGATGTGGACCCCTCGCTACGGCCCCCGATCCACGAGGGTTGCCACAGCTCACTCACCTATCACTTGTCCTAATAACATTCTGCTCTAACACCATTTCAATTGTAGTGGGTCCATACAACCCGAGGGTTTACATCTTTCAGATCAGTCCTAGCGCATTTCATATAACGAAAGTAGACTTATCGTCTCCCTAACCCATACACAAACTAAACAATACAATGGCACACCAACTACAACCTTTCATATATATATATATATGCATTTTAGGGCCAAATTACTTTTATTTACATACTAAGATGGATTTCACAAGTCAGTACAACAAAAGGGCCAAGACTTTAACTAAGCTCAGCTAAACCTAAAAAGAACTCGACTATACATCAAACGTGAACATCTATCCATCAGCTAGTGTCGGCCATCCCAAAAAGTGTCAAACTCCACCAATCACATGCTCCTATCACACCCATCCCGGTGCATCGGCCGGCGGCGGCGGCAGCATCCCCATCATCCTCCCATTTTGACGAACATAGATAGATAGAAACTCTTGTACAATAGGCCATCAGGTAAGCCCACATCATACATGACCAAAACACGGACGCAGATAAACACCAAACCATGAACATCAGACGGTAATCCATAAAACGTACCATGCGTGATAGGTGATAGAGGCATCTTTCAATTTGAAATATTAGTCCTTAAAGGGGTGAGTACAACCACTCAGCAATAAAGATCCATCAAATTACACAATGCAACAAACAAGACAATCAAGATATCACAAGTAAAGCACATATCATCCATATTATCTAGCATACATCACCATGCAGTCATGCATATCTCACCATGCCATCGTGTGCAGTCATGCATATCTCACCATTCCATCGTGCATATATCACCATGATTCATATAATCCAATTATCATGTATACATCCCCATGAGATCCATTCAAGCCTTCAGGATTGCATTCTCAATATCAAATAGCATCAATTTACTTTCATAAGCAGATTATGCATCATGCCATATGCATACACCCATGCACATGATTCAATTTCAATATTTATCTTTCACAAGGATCTCATTATTTTTCTTCCAGGGACTAATGTTTGCATCCCTCAATTTATCGCACGCATCCAACCTGACATCGCGAGAAACCTCCGGCACAAACCTTCGAGCATCTCACACCCCAACTAGCATCACGAGGAATCCCCCCAACACAAACCTCCACGGCTTCCGAAATTACGTACTGCCATACCACCAGGCATTCCCCTTGGAATTACGTACCGTATACCACCGGGCATCTCGAAACTCCCGAGGACCCTCCGAGCATGTATCGTAATACAAATGGGCATCCAGCACAAACCTCCAGGCATCCCAATACTCTCGGGGCATCGTCGGCTCACACCTCCAACGGTCTTGTTATTATCACAATTTATGATCACATATATGTTTCATTTCCAACATGGCATTCAATGCAACAATATCAAAAGTCTCAACTAGCTTTTTGATGTCATATAACATGCCAAATGTCACCACATATGCAATACACATAACACCCATGATATCACATTTCATAAAAAAATTCATTGGTTTTTGAATATATAACCAATTTTCGGGTAAAACATAATGCACCTATTTAGTAAAAATTCTTGAAAAATTAGTAAAATATCTCAATAAATTCTGAAACTTTAACATGATGTAAATACGACCCATAGGAAGATATTTCGTACAGAGCACCATGTCAAGAAAGTTTCACATCAATCACATAGATCCACACATCACAGCAAAAGACATTCCAGCACCACTTTTGCACAGTTTCCAAAATAATTTCGATTAAACCCTTAAATGAACTCCAACAATTCTGATATTTTAATATGTCATAGCTGAGATCTAGAGGTAAAATTATTATGCAGAAATTGAAGTCTAATTCCTTTTGGATTAAAAGATATAATTTTTATAACTCTCCCTAACTCTCGGTTCACTATCCAGACTCATCCTCTTCAAAGAAAAATCGTTTTCCGCAACCATTACTTTTTTGTTTATCCTAAAATTTTATTATGTTGCTCCTAATGATGTGATCTACAACTCTTATCAAGAACACGAGATCAAATTAAGATTTGATAATTTTATAAAATTCACAGAATCGCACTAGGTCAGCTTAATAGTTTCTAGATCTAGCTTCTTCAAAGAAAAATGGTTTCACTGACCTATACTTATTCGTTTCCTCTCAAATTTTGATATGTTACTCTTCAAGAAGTCCTCTACAACTTTTATCAAGAAGTCGAATCAGATTCCAACTAGAACATCGCATGCAACTCACGAAATCACCAAAGGTCGGAGTATTTTTCCAGAAATAGAACACCAGGCTAGAACACAACTCCTATAACTTCGAAATTTCTCACCTCATCCACATCCAAAATTCACCATTCATCACACACAAACACAGCAAGCAAAGTGTAGATCAATGGACTCTGCTTGCCTCTAATCCAAGCGAAAACACAGCAAGCAAACGGCGGGGCAAGGCGGCTCGACAGCAGCAACTCGGCAGCACGCATGGCAGCAAACAGCCTCCCTCTTCCTTTCTCTCTTCCTCTCTTTCTCTCCTTCTCTAGCACAATAGCTCTCTCTCTCCCTCTCGGTATTCCTCGCTCGCACTGCCCACTCTCCCTCTCTTTTCCCCTTTTGCAATGATTTGCAATCATTAGATTGCATGCAAATGCCACTTGGCCAAACCCCTTAGCCACTTGGCATTTTTCCCATGCAAGATGATGGGTTAGATGGGCCGGTCTCCTCCCCTTTGGTCAACAGCCCATTAGGCTTCTTGGGCCAGTCGGACAGTGGGGCTATGGGCTGGTTTGGTCCTTAAATACCCAGCCTACAATTATTCCTAATAATCCACCTTAATTCCCACTTATATAAATACCTAATTACACTTATTCACTTGGTCATAAAACTTGAAATAATAAATCAATAAATTTTAACTTATAAAACACATGGCCAAGAATAGAATTTTCTTTCCTATCAAATAATTATCCATTGAAAAGCTTGGCCTTAATCTTATTGCAAATCATGGATCAAATGGCTACAATATAAATTGATGGTACTTCCATCACCTATCCATGGTTCATAGCACATCTAGAGGTTGACATGAAATTCTAGGATGCCACAATAGAAGAGGGTCTCAACCGTGGCATTACGTAAAAGAAATTTTCGACAAAACGATAGGTCATGCAATGATCAAATTGTCTTGACGCGACCAAGGCACAACTATGAAGGTATATCCTAGGATCATCTCGGAACGTGGCATTGGGGTTTGATAATGAAAGTGATAAAAGGTGACCGAAAGTGGTGCCAACGACGCAGCCCGACGACACTTCCGTCGGTTTATCACAGACCATCGCATATTCGAGGGTCGTCAAAATTTCTGAATGCCACACAAACTCTCCCTAAATCTGTGCAATCTTGAGCAAATATCTATTATCTAGCTTTGTTGATACCAGATTTTTAGTCGACGCCTCATTTATAGATAAACAAAATCAAGATTTGGGTTTCTAATCGCGATGGAGTCCTATTTCTTGACCAAAAAGTATTGCTTTTCATTTTTCTTCTGCATTGTCAATTTTAAGTAATTTCTAGCTCGGTTTTCAAGAAAAACCTAAAAGTTAAATAGTTGACTTTCGAGTTACTTAAATTGACTTTTTACCAAATAAGATTCCATTTAGTTTTAATTTCACTTTGGTCAAATCAATTTCTTGAAAATTTAAAGATTTGAGCAAAAAATCGACCTTTTAGAAAAAAAGTCAACTAAATAGTTGACTTTTCATTAAACCTTTGATAAAAAAAATGAGAAAAAAAAATCGAAAATGCACAAATACATTTCACTTAATGCCAATTTGAATTTTGTGTCAAAAAATTTCATAAAATTCGATTAAAAACTTTGATTTCTGAAATTTTTAATTTTAGGTTCTAGATCTACCAAAAATAAAATTACTTGCATATTTCACGACTTTTGGTTTAGGGACTATCCGAAATATACTTGCATATTTCACGACTTATCAAGTCAAGATACGAATTGTCATTTTGAGCCTTAATTAGGGGATGAAAATTGATCCTTTATAACTTGTGAACGGACGATTGTTTCTCACTCATTTTCTTAAGATAAGTCCAAATTTGAAATTAATTTTGTGAAATTTACACTAGAACTCATCAATTTGGAAAAATTTTATCCTCTTAAGAATAAGAAAATCAAGTAATTATGCTTTAATCATCAATATTTGAATTGACCCATTCATGGTTATGATTTAATTTCATAAATTTAGGTCCAATTTTAATATTAGGCTTAGATCTATTGTGACATCCTGAAATTCCATTTTTGTTTCCAATTGAATGAATTGGGCCTTTCATCGATGCGCCTATAATGCTATTCTCTAAGCTGATCACTTATGAGATAACTAGAATACCTGAGGAAGTTATTAAGGGATTTTAATGCAAAAGACTTGAGAATTTGACCAAGAATCGACTACTCGACCGTGCTCATTTGCAGAGATTATTACGGCACAGTTAAAAATCGATTAGGGATTAGAGATAGATTGGTTTGATTGAGATGGATGATCAAAGTGTGGGTGATTCCACCAGATTGTAAAATCCTTGTTGATTAGCATTAGGCCAATTTTCCTGTTGTTTTGGTACCTTGTGTTCGTATTTGAAATCTCGAGATTTTCACAACCACTGGGAGTCGCCAATGTGTCGAAGAGGTACATTGCAACTTGCAATGAATTGATCACCGGTCAATTACACTAAAAATTTCTAAAAGCTACTTGGTGATAAGGTCACGCTAAAATCGCACCAAATTGAAATTAACCGCGAATTTGAATCCAATTTTATAAATTGAAAGTTATATTATGTCACGAGTCATTTTAGGAACGTCGACTCATTCTCCACAGATTTTTCTACGAACCAAGATTTTTGGCGGAATTTCAAGATAGGGCTGTTTTCGATCGGAAAATTCAGTGGACCATTTTTTATCGCGTTTTGGGATGCAAGTTGGTTCTATTAGCGAGGAAAAAATCAATTTGATCATGGACACATTGGTGGAATTTATAGGACCGAATTGTGCTTCAATTAAAGGAGAAGAGGTTCAAATTGAGGGAAAATACTTCAAAATTTGTAGCACCTTGGTCCTCAACCTTTTGGACCACCTCCTTGGCTTCCTAAAGAAGCTTTGTGGTTAACAAATGGCTAAGGAAGCCAGCCAGCCACGGTGAGGCCTCTTCAAGGGGACAAATGGATAGAATGAAGCTTGGTTGAACCTTAAAGCTAGAGTTGTCCCCTTCTTCCCCCTTCAACCTTGCTTTCTCCATTCTCTAACCACTAGAAGCTCTGAAAGTTGCAGAGAACCGGCCAATAGCTCCCCCTCCTCCGTCACATGCCCGTCCAAGCTCGCTACCACCATCTAGTGCCGTCGCGCGCCCGCTTGCCAGCCGCTCGCCCATGCTACTCTAATCCACTCGTCCAGCCATCATCTGCATAAGCTCACTATCCCTGTGCCTCGAGCAGTGTGTTGCAGCCATCCTGAGTTGCCTAACCGCCCATCCAACCGTTGGAAGCTGCCGTCATCACCCCTTCTCACTTGCCTAGCCTTCGGTCCACTAGCCTTGCCGTTTCAGCCATTAGTCTAGCTTGTTTGGCCCTAGAGCAAAACCAAAATCCACTTAACCAGCCATGTCTTGGTTGGCTCGTTTTGGGCCACTTCCAGACCTCGAAAGGTGCTGTCACTTCGGAGTTTGTTGCTCACCTCCACCTTGCCTTCACCGTGAACTCATCAGATTTCAAAATCGGTGAGTTTACTCACTAAACTCTACTTAGGGAGTTAATTATGCTTAAGGGTTAATTAGTTTAAGTTAATTAAGGATTAGGTGGTTAGTTAGAATGGATTAATGATTTAATTACTTCTTTATGCATGTTAAGTGGTTAGACCGGCTTAATTAGTGACTATATAGATTGTAGTATTTATCTGAAGTGGTTCGGAAGTTTTCCAAGCTCATTTCAGTATTTAATTAGTTTTTCCAGCCTAAGTTACATTTATGGTATTTAAATGTATTTATTTAATTAATTTTGGTATTAATTTAATTATTTATTATTTTTTCAAAAATTAAACGGGATAGCTGGTGACCGAAATTTTGTGTTGATTTCAGTGGTGTGCTTGGTTTATTTAATTGTGTGTTAATTTGTGCAAATTGAGTGAGATTTGTAATTTTGGGTATTTGTCCAAAAATTGAGTTATTTCGGTATTATAATTAGAAAATACCGGACATCGGTTTACAACTCCAAAAAATTTGTTTATGGACTATTATAATTAGTGTGATTTTCTAAAAGGGAAAATATTGTAATTTGGCTAAGGCCAACTATTTACCCACAAACAATTATTTTTATCAAGTATGATAAAAATGGTGAAATTGTCATGGGCAAGAATAGTATATTGTATTAGCCTACGAGACTTGATATAACAGCTTTGGTGAGCATTATTAGTATCGCAATGCTTTGGTGAGCATTATAAGTATCATACAGCTTTGGTGAGCAAGATAGATATATAGCAACTTTGATAAGCATTATTATATATCTATTATTAGCTTAGGGTGGGCAATATTCGATTCGATTGAATTGCAAATGGTATCAATGGTATGGAGTCGAGTGAATCGACCGATCAATGTTTGATGTGAATTGAATTGAAGTGATTGGTTCATTATATGATTCGTATTGATTTGCAGGAAGGAACCGAGGTAAAGGTAAGTCCTCTGTCTTATGCATGCATAGATAGCCTTTTGGCGTATTTCCTTCCTAGTTAGGGTTTACGGGGTAGAGTTGATAAGACGTTGTCTTATCCCGTCATGGGCTAACATTCTCAGGTCCTTAGATGACTATTCCTCTCGAACATTTTAGCCAATTGAAGAAGGTCACCCAGCAGGTATCTTATATTCCACTTCATGGGGACCCAAGGGGATGGGAATATGAACTCATGAGATCCATTGTTTAGGTTGATGTGGGTTTATCTCCGATGGTAGCCCATCAATACAGATCATGGTATTGTCGCGAGCGAAATTAACTTGAGAGAAGATCCCCTACCGGAATCTAAGGTCCCTATGTCAATGCCGGAGGTTGCTTTTGGAAAAGGTACAACAGACCCTCATGTAGAACATTGGTAGATCCGAAGTCCTCGGATCCAAAGACCCTGTAATCTTCTATTGAGGGATCGAATGCTTAGAGGATCTGAAGCCCTCTACCTTTTTGTAGACCTTGTATATATCGGCTAGTATTATATGTGACTTAATCGATATGTATAAAGGTGTGATTTTGATTTTTGAAAATTATGGCCCTACTTTTCTATCTCATCTTCGTGTTGTCTGGGGTTTTAATTATTCGTTTCTGATTGTGCATTAAAATGAAAGGGTTGGCAATGCATCTTGGGATGTCACATTTAAATCGACCACCGAGGGATGGGCACATGCTTGGAGGATCAGGATGTGACATCCCCGCCTGGAGTGGTATCAAAGTTGATCGATAGTTTGAGTGATGAGGTATGATAGTTATGGGATAGTTATTAGGAAAGGCCTTTATTTTATGTTGGTGCATGTCTGTGATAGCTGTTTGGTAAATTGTTTGTTGAGATCGCTCAGCTTCTAATTCTGTGTGGAATTGGAAAGCAAGTTTCTTTTAAAGATCCTGCGAAATGAGTGATCGGGAGCAAAGGACTCCTAGAAAGCGTACCATAGGACATGTAACTCGGAGTAGGGACGCCGGTGAGGATCGATACTTGAGGAGGTCATGGTCGAGCCTTAGCTCAGGCTAACACTAGTGGAGTAGCACCACCTCCTGTTGGTGCTGGGGTAGTAGCCCTGATGATCCAAGGTTCGCTGGGATCATGCAGGCGCTAAAGATGCTAGGGAATAAGATGAAGCAGTAAGCTTAGAATCAAGCTGCTAGTGCCACTACTTCAGCCACCATTACTGCAACTGCCACTAATGCCGCTAATGTCGTCGTGGATGCCGATGTTGTTGCTGCTGCGCCGCCGCACCACGCCGCACCCGCTGCCATGCCTATCGCCACACCGCTAAGGTTACATAAGGGAACGTGGTCGGGAGACCAATGCATAAAATGGTGGAACGGTTTCTAAAGTTGAACCCGCCAAAGTTTATAGGGGCAAGAGATCTCGAAGTTGCAGCAATTTGGATCCGGGGCTTAGAGAAGGCCTTTGCACTACCGATGTGCACCGAGATGGAGAAGGTAGTCCTTGCAACCTACCAGCTGGGGAATGGGGAGTACTTGGTGGAGGGGCACCGAAGGAATAGTATTCCCCGAACGTGTAGCGACAGAGTGGAACGCCTTTGTCAAAGTGTTAAACAACAAATACTTTTCTAATAGTGCCAGAGAACTAAAGATGGCGGAATTCCAGCGCTTTCACTAAGGTACAATGACTATAAATCAGTATGAAGTGAAATTCGATGAGCTGTCACAGTACGCCCCCTGACTCGTCGAGAATCTGGCAGACTGAGCTAAAAGATTTAGAGATGGGCTCAGACCAGAAGTGAGAAGCCTGCTAGTGCCATTAAATCTAAAAACTATGACTACTTTTATGAACGGGCCAAACTGACAGAGAGAGATCAAAATGAACGAGCCGTCGCATATGGGTCGTGGTTTGGATCTAACCGAGATGGGAACCGATTTGGAAAGAAGCCCATGACCAGAGGAAGATACCCTGTCCCTCCCAACAGGAAGGGTGGAGTTGGCAAGTCAACACCAAATCAAAATGGTCTGTATCACTTTTATATAAGACGACACGGTTTGACCTCATGCTCGTGAAGGATGGGTGCTTGTTTCGAATGTGGCCAGCAGGGTCACCTGGCTAGGGATTCTCTCAAAAGGCCGAGAGGACAACAGCAGTTACCGCCGCTACCACCGATGGGTCAAATTAGGGATTCGCACCGCATAATGCATCGTAGGTGGAAAGATCAGACCCCAACTCAAGAGATAGTGTATGCCATCACACATACGGTTTCATTGAACGACCATGCTACTTATGCTTTATTCGACCCTAGTGTGACTCATTCTTTTATTTTTGAGCAATTTGTTAAGCTGATAGGATTGAGTCCTGAGTTGTTCGAGTTGGTGGTTAACATATCTACACCATTAAAGGATAATGTGTTGTCTGCATTAGGTTGTTCTAGTTGCAAGTTAGCGATTGGTGAGCGAGAGGGGAGGATAGACTTATTAGTCCTAGCCATGTATCATTTCGATTTGATAATTGGCGTGGGTTGGCTCACCAAGCAACGAGCTAAAATGGACTATTGTCGTAAAGTGATTTAGTTTGACCCTTTAGAGAGTGAAAGTTTCGAGTTTGTTGGGAGTCGAGGAGGACCTCGATTACCCTAATCTTGTCGCTTGAGGCAAACTCGTTTGATAGACGGGGGTTGTCAAGGTTACTTAGCGACTGTTGTGGATACGACAGTTGATGAACTAAAAATCGAGGACATCTTAGTAGTCCAAGAATTCCCAAATGTGTTTCCAAAGGAGTTACCAAGCTTACCGCCAGAGAGAGAGAGATAGAATTTGTGATTGAGTTAGCACCCGGGACAAAAGCCAATCTCTAAGCCTCCTTACCCAATGTCATTATCTAAGTTGAAGGAACCGAAGGTGCAGATGCAAGAATTGTTGGATAAGGGATTCATACGTCCTAGTGCATCGCCTTGGGGAGAACCAGTTCTATTTGTGAAAACAAAGATGGTTCATTGTGCATGTGCATCGACTATCATCAACTTAATCAGGTGACAATCAAGAACAAGTATCCACTCCCAAGGATCGACGACTTATTTGACCAGTTATAAGGAGTGTCGATATTTTCAAAAATTGACTTGAGAATAGGTTATCATTAGTTGAGGATTAGAAAGGAGGATATATCAAAGTCAATGTTTCGTAATCGATATAGCTAGTATGAATTCACGGTAATGCCATTTGGATTGACGAATGCCCCAACTACTTTTGTGGATCTAATAAACCGAGTGTTTCAAGAGTATCTTGATCAGTTCATGATCGTGTTCATCAATGATATTCTGGTATATTCGAGGAGTGCTAAGGAGCACGAGAGACATCTGAGAATGGTACTTTAGACCTTGAGGAGTTTTGGGTAACTCGTGCTGTGTTCCTAGGCCACGTGATTTCAGGTGAAGGAATCTCTGTAGACCTGTCCAAGATCGAAGCAGTAATTAGCTGGCCAAGACCAACAACCGTGATAGAGATCATAAGCTTCTTGGGTTTGGCCAGGTACTACAGAAGGTTCGTGGAAGGATTTTCAGCTTTGGTGTCACCGTTGACTCAATTCCTGAAGAAGGAAGAGAAGTTTGTGTGGACAGACAAGTGCGAGTGTAGTTTCTAAGAGCTTAAGCAGAAGCTGACTACTGCATCTGTGCTGACCATACCTTATGGTCCTAAAGGATATGAGATCTATAGTGATGCATTGTTTAGAGGACTAGGTTACATGTTGATGCAGCACAGTAGAGTTATTGCATACATCTCCCATCAATTGAGACCTCATGAGCTGAATTACTCGACACATGACTTGGAACTCGCATCAATCATTTTTGCTCTGAAGATTTGGAGACATTATTTATGTGAGGAAAGATTCCATATTTTCATTGACCATCAAAGTCTCAAGTATCTATTCTCTCGGAAGGAGTCGAATATGAGACAGCGTCGCTAGATGGAACTTTTAAATGACTACGATTGTGATACTTTGTATAACCCCAGGAAGGCAAATAAGGTCGTAGACACTTCGAGCCGAAAGTCTTCGCCGTAGATGATACTTAAGGAATGGATTTTACTTGAGAGAGCACGAGATTCGGTTTTCAAATTTGAGGTAGGCCACCCTTCTAATCTTATGGCCACCCTCGAATTGAGCGGGATGTGCAGATGAGAATCAAGATGCTTCAATTGACAGACCCAGATGTTCAGAAGATTCTACAAGAGGACACCAGTAAGAGAAATGCTGACTTTCATATTTCTGAGGATGGAACACTAAGATTCTGAGGACGATTGTGTGTACCTGATGATGTAGAGCTTAAAGAGGAGATCTTATCAGAAGCTCATCGTAGCAGTAACAGTATTCATCCTGACATTGCGAAAATGTATCAAAATCTACGTCAACGCTATTGGTGGTCCGGTATGAAGGCAGACATCGCTAAACATGTCGCCAAGTATCTGACGTGTTAGCAAGTAAAGGCACGGCATTGTAAGCCGGGAGGACTTCGCAACCTTTCGAGATTCCCAAGTGGAAATGGGAGCACATCACGATAGACTTTGTGACAAGCTTACTAAGAAGTTAGAGGGGTAATGATTCCATTTGGGTAGTGGTTAACAGACTGATGAAAACAGTTCACTTCATCACTGTGCAAAAGGATCTTGATTAGGATAGGCATGCAAATTTGTATGTGCGTCAGATCATTTGACTGCATGGAGTGCCAATGAAGATTACATCAGACCAAAACCCAAGGTTCACGGCTGCGTTTTGGAAGAGTTTGTAGACTCGCCTTAAGAATGAAGTTGCAGTACAATACCACATATCATCCTCGTACGATGTCCGCTTTGAGAGGACAATTCGACGCTCAAAGACATGCTGCGAGCTTACGTGTTAGATTTCAAGGGAAGCTGAGAGGATCAGCTTCACCTTGTTGCGTTTGCTTACAACAACAGCTTCCAACGAGCATTCAGATGGCTCATTTCAAAGCGCTATATGGCAGAGCGTGTAAAACATCAATGTGTTGGGATGAAGTCAATGGATGCAATTGTTGTTATTAAGGATACACTAAAAATCGCTCAAAGCTGCCAAAAAAGCTACGCAGATATGTGTTGGAGAGCGTTGGAATTCAAAGTTGGTGATCACATTTTTTTGAAAGTGTCACCAATGAGAGATACTTCGTTGTGGTAAGAAGGAAAACCGAGTTCAAGGTACATAGGTTCCTTTGATATTGTAGAGAGAATCAAGATCCTAAAGTATCGTCTTGCGTTGTCACCGAGGTTGGTACAAGTACATGACGTCTTTCATGTGTCAATGTCGAGGAAGTATTAGCTTGACCCGACCCACATGTTTAATTTTGAGGAATTGGACGTGGACGATAGAGTGTCGTACGTGGGAAGCCCGGTTTAGATTGTTGATCGAAAAGAACAAATACTGTGTACCAAGATGATCATGTTGGTTAAAGTGGTCTGGCAATACCACGGACCGAAGGAACAATCTCGAGAAAGTGAGGAGTCGATGAGAGGACTGCACTGTACCTTTTTGTTTAAAGATTTATAAATGTTTAAATTACGAGGATGAAATTTTTATAAGAGAGGAAGAGTTGTGACATTCTGAAATTCCAATTCTATTTTCAATTGAATGAATTGGGCCTTTCATTAATGCACATATAGTGTTATTCTCTCGAATCGATCACTCACGAGATAACTAGAATACTTGGGCAAATCATTAAGAGATTTTAATGCAAAAAACTTGAGAATTCGACCAAGAATCTACTAATTGACGTTACTCATCTGCAGAGATCATTACTACGTTTAAATATCGATTAAGGATCGAGATATATCGATTCGACCGAGATGGGTGATCAAAGTGTCGGTGATTCAATCAGATTGCAAAATTCTCATCGATCGACACTAGACCAATTTTCCTGTCGTTTTGGTGCCTTGTGTCCGTATTTGAAATCTCGAGATTTTCACAATCACTAAGAGTCGCCAATGTATTGAAGAGGTACATTATAACTTGAAATGAATCGATCATAGGTCAATTGCACTAAAAATTTCTAAAAGCTACCCAAAGAGGCTAGGTCATGCTAAAATCACGCCATATTGAAATTAACCGCGAATTTGAATGTAATTTCAAAAATTGAAAGCTCTGTCATGTCACGAGTCATTTAGGAAAGTCAACTCATCCTCCGAAGATTTTTTTTTTGCAAATTGAGATTTTTGGCGGAATTTCAAGATAGGGCCATTTTCAATCTAAAAATCCATTAGATCTTTTTTCGTGTTTTTGGGATGTAAGTTGATTCTATTAGTGAGGAAAAATATCAATTTGATTGTGGACACGTTGGTGGAATTTATAGGACCGAATTGGGCTTCAATTGAAGGAGAATTAGTTCAAATTGAGGGAAAATACTTCAAAATTCGTAGCCCTTGGTCGCCAACCTTTAGACCACCTCCTTGGCTTCCTAAGGAAGCTTTGTGGTATGCAAATGGCTGAGGAAGCCAGCCAGCCATGGTGGGGCCTCTTCAAGGGGACAAAGGGATAGAAAGAAGCTTGGAGGGACCTTCAAAACTAGAGCTGTCCCATTCTTCCTCCCTCAACCTTGTTTTGTCCATTTTCTAACCCCTAAAAGCTCTGATAGTTGCAAAGAACTGGCCAGTAGCTCCCCCTCCTCCGTCGCACTCCTGTCCGAGCTCATCAAGCACTGCCCAGCACCATCGTGCGCCCGCCGCCAACCGCACGCTCGTGCTGCTCCAATCCTTTCATCCAGCTATTGTCCATGCCAACTCACCATCCCCTACACCTCTAACTGTGCATTGCATAGTCGTCCCGAGTGGCTTGACCGCCCGTCCAACCGCTGGAAGCCACCATCGTCACCCTTGCTCACCCGCCTAGCCTTTGGTCCACTAGCCTTGTCGTTTTAGCCGTTGGTCTAACTTGTTCTACCCTAGAACAAAATCGAAACCCCTTAGGTAGCCATGTACTATTTGGCTCATTTTGGGCCACTTCCAGACCTTGAAAGGTGCCGCCATTTCGAAGTTTGTTGCTCGTCTCCACCTTGTCATTGCCATGAACTCATTGGATTTCAAAACTGGTGAGTTTACTCACTAAACTTTGCTTAGGGAGTTAGTTATGCTTAAGGGTTGATTAGTTTAAGTTAATTAAAGGATTAGGTGGTTAGTTTGAACGGATTAGTGATTTAATTACTCGTTTATGCATGTTAGGTGGTTAGACTGGCTTAATTAGTGACTAAAGAGATTGTAGTATTTATCTAGAGTGATTCGGAAGTTTTTCGGGCACGTTTCAGTATTTAATTAGGCTTTTCCGGCCTAAGTTGAGTTTATGGTATTTAAATGTATTTATTTAACTAATTTTGATATTTATTTAATTATTTATTATTTTTTCAGAAATTAGACGGGATAGATGATGACCAGAATTTTGTGCTGATTTCAATGGTGTGATTTGTTTATTTAGTTGAGTGTTGATTTGTGCAAATTGAGTGAGATTTGTAATTTTGGGTATTTGTCCCAAAATTGAGTTATTTTGGTATTTAATTAGAAAATACCGACATCGGTTTACAACGCCAAAAATGTTTTTATGGACTATTATAATTAGTGGGATTTTCTTAAAGGAAAAAATATTATAATTTGGCTAAGGTCGATCGTGTACCTACACACGATTATTTTTATTAGGTATGATAAAACTGGTGAAATTGTTAGTGGGTGAGAATAGTATACTATATTAGCATGTGGGCCTTGATATAACAGCTTTGGTGAGCATTTTAAGTTTCGTACAGCTCGAGTGAGCATTATAAGTATCACATGGCTTTGGTGAGCAAGATAGATATATAGCAGCTTCGGTGAACATTATTTTATATCTATTATCAGCTTAGGGTTAGCAATATTTGATTTAATCAAATAGTACTGATGGTATCGATGGTATGGAGTCGAGTGAATCGACTGATCGATGTTTGATGTGAATTGAATTTAAGTGATTGGTTGATTATGTGAATCGTATCGATTTGCCGGGAAGGAACCGAGACATTGGTAAGTCCTCCGTCTTATGCATGAATAGATAGCCTTGGTCGTATTTCCTTTCTAGTCGAGGTTTAGGGGGTGGACTTACTGAGAAGTTGTCTCACCCCGTCATGAGCTAACATTTTTAAGTCCTTAGATGGCTATTCCTTCCAAACATTTTAGCCAACCAAAGAAGGTCAATGAGCAGGTATCTTATATTCCATTTCATGGGGACCCAAGGGGATGGGAATATGAACTCGTGAGATCCATTGTTTGGATTGATGCAGGTTTATCTCAGATGGTACCCCATCAATATAAATCATGGTATCGTCATGAGTGAAATGGACCCAAAGAAGGTCCCCTACTAGAATCTGAGGTCCCTATATTGGTGCTGGAGGTTGCTTTTGGAAAAGGTTCGGCAAACCCTCCTGGTGGAGCAGTGGTAGATCCGAAGTCCTTATATCCAGAGACCCCGGAATCATCTGTTGAGGGATTGAATGCTTAGAGGATTTGAAGCCCTCTACTTTTTTGTAGACCTTGTATCTATCGGCTAGTATTATATGTGACTTAGTCTAATATGTGTAAAGATGTGATTTTGGTTTTCAAAATTGTGACCCTATTTTTCTATCCCATCTTCGTGTTGTTTGGGGATTTAATTATTTGCTTCCGCATGCACATTAAAATGAAAGGGTTAGCGATGTGTCCTGGGACGTCACATTTAAATCGACTAACAAGGGATGGGCACGCACTCGGAGGATCAATGCATGACATCTATTTTTTACCTAAGCTCGAGCGCTTCAATTCAATGTCAATTTAGTGATCTTACATATGGGTAGCTCATTAAATAGGGCAATTGTGATACTAATTGAGTTCAATTTTAATTAATTTGCAATTTTGCTCATTGAATAGAAAATTTTACCATTTTAGCCCTTGGCCCCAATTCAAAGCACCCATGATTTTGATTCACTGCTTTTCATGATAATCATTCAATTAGGTCAATAAAGGACCCCTAGATCACATTTTTAAGGTTTGATTAGCTTGATTGTATCTTAATTAGCCAATTTCTTCTTGAAAATGATAAAATTCCTTTTCAATTTGGTCACAGGGGTCCTAAGGGGACAAAATAGCGAAAACTGGACCAAACCAGTCAAGAATGGTTCAAAATTTGACCGAACCAAACTGAACCGATTTGATCAATCTGACTAATTGCTGGCAGAATTAGCTAGTTCAGGCCCTTTCGACTAGTTCCTAACCTCTAGAGTTTGGTTTTGGAATGCTCTCAATGCCAATTTTACTTCGCATCTTCAATTTCTCAAAATTTTATAGATTGATTCTTGAATTTCATCAAATTGTAAATTACCCCCTAATTAGACATTTTGACACAATTCCATATTTTGGCTTGGTTTTTGCAAATCAAATCCACTAGATCAATTACCCAAAACCTCGAGATCATGATGGAGCCTTCAAATCGATTTTTGACAGCTTGGATCAAACTTATGGCCAAAATTACTTAATTTGGGAGGTACATAAATGAATTTTCCCTCCATTTTCTAGGGGCTTTTCATTCTACACAAAATTCTCTCTTTCTAGAGGCTTCTCTCTCTCTTTCTCTCTATTTTTGGTGCTAAAACCAGGGATCCCACTCTCTTAATTTCGATCCGACCGGATCTCTCGTGACAAGCTTTTCACCGCCGATTTTAGCCCCCACCGGCGGTCTTTAGCCCTACACCATCGTCCATGCCCTTCGTCCTTCACTTCCAATGGTGATCGGAGCAAGATCAAGCTTTAGTAAGTGCCAAATTTCTCTGTCCGAGTCTGATCTCCTTCGATGGTGTCCAAACTGGTCCAATTTTGGACCAGTTCTGTTTTGGCACCTAAATTGGCGGCCTAGCCACTTCTTTGGTGATCCATGACATCCATGCGTCAACTTTGAAATGCCGTTTGAGCTTTGGTGGTGAAGGCTTCATCCGATTGTGTAAAAAATTTGATGAGAACACAAGAAAGGTAAAAATCTTAAACTTAAATCCAATGAAGCGAGGTTGGCGTATCCGACCAAGGCTAGGATATACGAGTAGATCTATAAAATATGTTTAGAGCTGAAGCTTATGTGATCATTCGATGATTTCTTAGATCAAGGATTGATTGAGAATGATTTTGTGTTTGATTCGGTGTTAGATATATGAATTTGTAATTTTCATATGTCTGTACCAAGGTTACTATTTTGACCAAAACAAGATCTGAGACCACCTCGTTTCAATTTGAGTCCTCTTAGGATTAGATAATAGACACCCCAAGCTTCGAAATGGTAGGTTGCACACCCCAATCAAGCATTTTTTGCTCCTTGAAAATATCTCTGAAAATGATTGATTCTGTTGTAGCTCAATTAGATTTTTGGTTTTATTTTTGCACCGAAATGAGACTTTACTATTTTTGTGTAGCCTTCTGTGACATTTTTTGGACAATATTGCCTTGATGAGTTTTGTTCCAAATCCTTTTGTACACATCTTGTAATTTTTTCATGATTTTTTTATGTGCTCAGCTAGGTCAGATCTACTCAGACCCAAGACTAGGTCAATTAGTTCCATATTAATCTCTCATTTTGCCATTTTTATACTAATTTTTGCGTTGAGTTCTGGAATAACTTTCCTCATGAAAGTTGTCCTATTAGTGTTGTGCATGTCTAGTACTTTTTTCGAAATTTTGAGACATGCTTAGCTAGGTCAGATCTACTCAGGTCTAAGCCTAGGTCGATTTATTCTGTATTGATCTCTGATTTTGCCATTTTTGTACTGATTTTTGTGCTGAATTATGGAATAACTTTCATGAAATTTTCTCGTATCAGTGTTTTGCATGCATTTTTATTTTCAAAATTTTTAAACATGTCTAGCTAGGTAAAAATCATTTAAATCGAACATAGGACATTCTGCCCCACGATGGTCCGAATTTTGTTTTGGCAAAATTGAGTCCACAAATGAAGTTGTTTGGTCTCAAATTCTCCATGAAAGTTGAAATAAATTATGTACATGATCAACTGATGCATACTTTGCAAGGTCTTTATGTTGGCAAAGTGAGTCAATCGCATGCATTAGAGTAAAATGCACCGTAGCAACATGAGCTAGGCATATAGTTTGTCAGTTTTACCATTTTTGCTACAACTCATATGATCTTGATTGAGTTTTGAATTTTGAACGAGAAATCTTCATCATCGCATGCTCTGTATGTGAGATTTTTAGTATAATTTATGCATGTATTGAGGATGGCTGAAATCATGCTTGTTCTATAAATTTAATGTTGAAATGAAACCCTATCATATGTACACATTTCCATGCTTGTTGGAGTCATCTAGAGACAAAATCTTACGATCATGCTTTATTGATGATTGAACTGCATGTTGCAAGGTTTGCATACATGTTTAGGTCATGTCCTTTGAGTATTATGCATATTAAATTTGTCTCACAAAAGTGTTCATCACACCGAGGATTCCCAAGCATGCCATTATGAATCATTTCATGATGTCATTTAAATCGTATGACATTTTGCATGCCAACTTAGGATTAGATGATATATCCAAATTTCTATCACATCCAATCCTAAGTCCAATGTGATTTCTTCATGCCGTTTTGCATTCTTTGAGTGATTTTCAAGTTTTCTAATGAATGCTTGTATTCTATTTCCTTAGTTATTGATGTGCACACTTTTAGAAATCTTCATCTTTGGATACAAAATTGACCTAGTTTAAACTCGAGCTCTTCTAAGAAGATGTAAGACACACTTGAGGTTTTCGATGCTGCTGATTTCACATAGATCACTCATCATTTAGACCGATTTTCCATTTTTTCAAAACTAGATCAGAACCTGAACAATGAATCAAATTTGGACCCTTGTCCTAACCCTTGTTTGGATAAATCTTTGATATTTTTGTTCCATTTTTTTCTATTAGATTCTGCACTTGGCCTCTTAATGGAACTTGTTCGTCAACATATTGGCTATGTTGTGTGAAAATTTGGTGATTTTTAGACTTGTTTTGATAGGACCAATCATTGTGATATTGGACAAGTGTCTTGCTGATTTGACAAATTTCCAATATGTTATTGCTCATTGTCTGATTTTTATAAAATCACGTGTAGCTTGTTTAGAAAAGCTTCCTCCATGAAATCTGTTCATTATCATGTCGTATATATTAGGAAATTTTCCATAGTTAGATTGTCAATGGGTATTACTCAATTTTGTTGTATTTACATGCTTGTTCTGAAATTTCCTAATCTAAACATAATTGTGACTGTTTAGTTATACCTTTTAGGTTAGTTTGTGCATGAAGTTAGGCCATGCCATCTTCATAGAAGCTGTTCTAAATGCTTTGATATTTGTTGTTAAACAACTGGCCTTTTCAAATTGCATCTTTCAAAAATACTTTGATACATATGATGTTTCCAAAAACAATTTCAGAAAAAAATTCTTCTTCAAAGCTCAATTTGCTTAAGGAAAATAGTAGTTTGGACCATATTCAAAATGCCCATAATGCTTGTGAGTGCATTTATGCTAGCCCCGGACTAGCCTTGGCAATTGAATGGCTTTCATAGCTGAGACATCATTTTGTCTTAAAAATTTTCATATATGATTTCAAAATGTGTTTCTCGAAATATCACATGTACCCCTCATACATATAATCACACTATTAATTAGAATCATATGTGTTTGTAATTGGCGCATGACTTTGGTAATAAGTGATCCACCGATGGCTCACTCATCTATTTGATTGGTTGAGAAATAAGGTCCAAAAGACCTGCATGCATATTTAAATTTCTACAATGCATGTGACTTTTAGGTGAATGATAGGATTGGTGCATGTTATCAAGAGAAAACCCTGGGATCACATAGATCACTCGATTGGGAGACTTATAAGCGTTCTTGGCCATGCAAGAACACAATTGGTGAATAATGGTTATAAGTCATAAAAGGGATTGGGTAAGTGTCTTAGTGGGACCCTCGTATGAAAGACAAAGTGTGACATCCTAAAATTTCGGCCTTAGAATTTCCACTTAAGATTGTGCTTTTCCACTTAAGATTGTGCTTGTCTATGGAAGAGGAATTGTGATAGGTGGATCATCCAATGGGCTTTGCATGTGGGCTAGGTGTGTGATGGCCTAGTAGGCCTAATTTTGGGCTAAGTTTGGATAAGAGAGAGAGGATGGTGGACTGTGAATAAGGTCCGTGGGCTGGACGTGTGCAAAGGCCCTATTAAGGAGGATAAGTGCCAAGATTTTTTGTCAATGTTCGTCTTGGGTGAATTCGGGTGATTTTGAATTTTTGATGTTGTTTTCTTGTAACTCAATTAGTGATGTCATAGTGTACATGAAATTAATGGTGGACACGAGATCCTTGCACATTATAAATTGTGACGTGAAGATGTGTGCAATTCCACTAATATTTTTTGTCATGTTAATAATGGAGGATCTTTGAATAAAGTCATTTGATTAGTACCTAGTATTGAGGTGGCCGAATTCTTTGGGCTAAGAGAAGGATTAATCTTATTTTGTTTAGATTAAGCTTTGTTTAGGGTATGTAAGGCAAGGGGAAAAGGACAAAATCTAGGATTTTCTTGTAATAGGTTTGGCTTCCCCATGCAAGTTTTGGTTCTCTCCCTTCCCGTAGCCGAAACTTCAGCCCCCAAACCTCATGATGGCCCTAAAATTTCCCCAGCCAATCTCCTCATTTGCATGGCTATAGCAAGGGAAAAATTCCTAAGGAACGCCATCATTTTTTCCCCCAACTTCTTGTATTTTCCTTTATCATATGTGCTTCTTCTTCCTCCTTCCC